>OZ005656.1:280715536-280852536 GCA_963930645.1 Salticus scenicus | reverse complement strand
ACCGTATGAAGTGTACTTTTTTTACATAGGAATTTTTGCTAGTGTTCGGACACTTTTGTTACCGACTGTATATTAGATATATATGATTGTGTCTATCTATCTACAGTTGGCAGCAAAATTATTGAATCCACACTTTTCATTTTTTTTATTTATTTTTTATTTTTTTGTTCGATCGCTAATTTTATCATCAACTTACTTTTTTTATATACCGAGGAAAAAAAAAATATACCGCTTTCATCTAGAACTAATAAGTGGTCAGTTTCTCAATCCCTAAACAAGAAATATAGATTTCTGAACTATGCGTATAAGGCACGCAAATAAGCTGAATATACGAAATGATCGAGAATTTCTAGTGTATACATTTCTAGATGATGAAGTAATATTCTGAATCTTTTGCACTGCGAGAAATTCTCGCTTGATTTTCTAGAATTGGGTCATAAACTAAGATTATAGTTGCTAGAACTCGACTCTTGTATGCACATTTATTTGCAGAGATTCTTTAAAAAAGCTTGACCTCGATAATATAGGCAAACGCTCTAGAATTCTAATAGGGGTTTCTATAACTCGCTTTCAAAAGGGACTAGAATTTATAAGGATAACATGAAACTATTTTTACTAGAGCCACAAAGTAGATTCTAGATGTTAGTTACAGAATTTTTTCTCAGTGTAAACAGCGTACAGACTAAAATCATGATTGGACAAATATTTACTTAACAAAACGGTATTGGTGCTTATCTTTTAAGTAGGAATTATAGCTAGTGCTTCAATAATTTTGCTACCGTCTGTATTTATATAATACTAAAAATTTTCCAAAATTTATTATTATATGATTTCTGGCAGGAAAAATACTTACTTCAATACTTTTTAAAGGAAAGGTTTAAGTACGCAAAATAAACACATTTTAATATACGCAAATGAATATTTTATTGTATATATACAAACATACTTGATGATCTAGCACGCATACATATATTTATTATTTGTAAATATTATTATGTACACATATGCACTAAAATATATTATACATAAATATTATCACTCACATAAACACACATTTACTATATATAAATATTATTCCCACCACACGCCCACATATCCACATACAATCGTCCTGAATATTGTTATGATTTGCTTAAAGTATTGAAATTTAATTTATATATTTTTACATGTGTATTTCTTAAAGGAACTTGGTATTTTTAACTTAGCATGACAGAAGATTTCATATAAAAGTTTATATTTCCATTTAATATTTATAAATTGAACTATATTAGGTTTGTTCAATAAAAAAATATTCAGACAACAATACTTATGGTTTTTGATATATTTTTTACGCATTTGAAATCTTTGCGTTTTTTCAGTTTGCATTTTTTTCCATGAATTTATAATGTACAAAATGCTAAAACTTGTACACATGTATAAGAAAAGTGTTAATATATATATATATATATATATTTGGATTTTTAATACGGATTTTTGACATGAGTACAATACTTTTCTTACATATGTATGTTTGTAAAGTAAAAAAAAATATATATTAAGTATTTTCTTAGGTATCTGTAGGAGTTTTAACATTTTGAAGATCATGAATTCATGAATAAAGAAAAAAAAAAAAAAAAAAAAAAAAAAAAGATGAAAACTACGAAAACGCATTTTGGAAATTTTAAATCTGTAAAAAGTACATCAAAAACCAAAAGAAATGTTGCCTGAACATATATTTTGTTGAATAAACCTGATATATTTCAATTTATAAACATAAAATGGAAATATAAATTTTTACATGAAGTCTTCAGTGGTGCCAAATTCAAAGATATACCCTTAATCGTACTTAATAGAAAGTCCCCTTAATAGAAAATTATTTGCTATTTAAAAAAAAAAAAAAAAAAAAAAAAAAAAAAAAACAAGAATTTGAAATACTTTACAAGGCACGTTCACAGCTATTAAAAAATATTAATTTTTTAACGTTCATTCCATATATGTATATATACACTGTAAAAAATAGGTTCTTAAAAATAAGTATATATTGTCTCAAAATAGCACGAAATAATATATAATTAAATTTGAAAACCCATGTACTTATTTTTGAGTACATTGACATGTCAAACATGGGACTATTGGGATTCTTATTGGTCAACTCCATTTTTGAGCATGTCAATGTACTCAAAAATATGTAGTATATGGAGTACATGGGTTTTCAAATTAAAGTATATATTGTTTCGGGGCTATTTTGAGACAACATATACTTATTTTTAAGAACCTATTTTTTACAGTGTATACTGAAAAATTGCAAAATTAATTTCAAAAATGGTTATTACATTGATCATAAATATAGAAAAAGAAGAAATTAGCATTTTTAAAATTTTTGAGAAATTTTTTGTTTGAAACACCTGTTTGCTGATTAAATTGAAAAAGTGATTAATTTAATTATTAAATAAATTTGTAAGTAAACACTACATTGCAAGAGAAAAAAAAATCACAACAGTTGTTTCGGGTCAAAATATTAGCATAGTCTTACATCTTGTGAAATAACTAGACACGAGTGATCATTAAAACAGCAAATTTTAAGATATTTGAGAACCAAAAAAAAAAAAAAAAAAAAGAGAACTTTTTAAAATTAATACACGTGTGCTGAATATGTATCAAACACGTGCTCAATAAATATAATTCTAAAATTTTATGCACCCATATTAATATCTTTTCTAGCGGTGAGAATAATATATTAAAGAAAAGTTTTAAATATAAAAAATACGGTACCCCGTCAAAATAGCCCAAGACAAAATAGCCCCGACAAAAGAACCCCGACAAAAGAGCCTTGACAACAAAACAGCCCCGACAAAATAGCCTCGACAAAACGGCCCCGACAAAAGAGCCCCGACAAAATAGCCCCCGACAAAATAGCCCCGACAAAACAGCCCCAGGACAAAATAGCCCTAGACAAAATAGCCCCGACAAAACATCCCCAGACAAAATAGCCCCAGACAAAATAGCCCCGACAAAACAGCCCCGACAAAATAGCCCCAGGACAAAATAGCTCCCGACAAAACAGCCCCGACAAAATAGCTCCCGACAAAATAGCCCCCCGACAAAATAGCTCCAGGACAAAACAGCCCCGACAAAATAGCCCCCGACAAAATAGCCCCGACAAAATAGCCCCGACAAAACAGCCCCGACAAAATAGCCCCAGGACAAAACAGCCCCAACAAAATAGCCCAAGACAGAATTGCCTCAGCAAAATAGCCCCGACAAAATAGCCCCAACAAAATAGCCTGGAGGCATATATATGATTTAACAGAAAATTTATTTAATTAACTTCTCGACTAGCTAGATATTTAGAATAGCTCAAAATACGATGACAATGCATTTTTTAAATACTTTTAGCCTTTTGTTTTGGGTCCCCGCTGCCTTCGGTAGCGTTTTTATGATTCAATAATCATATAATTATAGAATTTAGTAACTTCTATATCATTTTACGTATTATAGTTATTAGTTATATATGTAAACCATTTCTACCAAATAAAAGTTGAGAAACAGTTCATCCAAAAAAGCATAATCTACAGTCGCAGTGAAAAAGCACACATCCGCATTTTTCCTACATGTTTTTTAGTTTGATCACTAATTTTTCTCATCAACTTACTTTTTTTATAAACAGTATAAGACTAAGACCATGACTCGACAAACATTTACTTAACAAAACAGCATTAGGCGCACAAAACCGGCATGCGAATTATTGCTAATGCTTCAATAATTTTGCTGCCAACTCTAACAATGTCCCATGTACCTTTCCAAAATTGAATGAGCTTAGAACAGTTACATAACAGTTATCTCACACAATGCGATGCTGAGTTTCAAGTAAATCTCCACTCGTTCTTAGGTTACTGCGCCCACAAAATTTCTAATACACCTTATAAATGTTTTCTAAAAAAGAATCGAAACGTATTAATCTGCAAAAGGTTGAAAACTAATAATTTTGCGAATTCAATATTCATTAATTAATAATCATTGAAGGCATAAAAAAATTTAAATTGGGGAAAAAAAGCATACAAGTTGATATGGGTGGCAGGGTGGCATTACATTAACTACATTAAGATGGCTCATCATTAATATTTTAATAATTATTGCTTTATATATATAATAATTCATTACCATGATCAGACACCAGAAAGTAAGACCAAAATTAATGAACACAGAAACACATAAACTAAAATAAGAAGAAGGAGCAGAAGCCACCACGGCTTAAGAGGGTGAAAAGGGTTAAAGATGTTTCACGGGTGCTCAACTTTCTTGAATTCAGCGATGATAACAATTACTGTAAAAAATAAGCAAGAAAAATTTAAAACTTAACGCGAATACCAAATATATATTAAATTAACACAGTATTTATATTACCATGAGGTAGGGAAATCCGTATTTGGTTAAAAATGAGATTAAAGACTATATACAGGTTGCGAAATTTTAAGGATATAAATAATTGTGTGGGCAACATTTCATATTATTCGAATCAATTTCAATTAAATACTGTAATTTATTTATTATCTTAAACACATTCATCAATAACGTAACTTTTCAAAGAAGTATAATTAAGGTGATGTTAATTTAAACTTATATTACGTATCGATTACACCAATCCTCATTTTAAAGCTTAAACAGTTTATTAAACCCACAAATATTATTACATTAATAGTGTTAATAATTAATGTAAAAATTGTTATAATATAGTTCAACCCAAATAAATTGTTTCTATATAAAAGAAGTATTAGACACTGCGAAAAATAACTGACGTTAAAATATTTACTTCGAGATATAAATTATTTTTTCTGTTAATCTTCAATCTGTGATGCTATACGATGAATAGTTGTTAAAAACTTATCATTAAATTGTAATTATTATTATTTTTTTCTAAAACACCCATTTCTTGAAGAAAAATTAGTTGTGAAAACTAATATATTACAACAGCTACCACATAGTTAAAACACACAACTACCACATATGTTAAAAAAAAATTTCAAGACTTTTTTTAATCGCTGTTGATGTGCAATTCCTGATTCTATACGCGTAATTTATAAATATTTTAATTAAAACGCACTTTTTATTAAAATTAAT
This sequence comes from Salticus scenicus, assembly GCA_963930645.1. Lineage (NCBI taxonomy): Eukaryota > Metazoa > Arthropoda > Arachnida > Araneae > Salticidae > Salticus > Salticus scenicus. The sequence continues at coordinate 280,847,439 of OZ005656.1, read as the reverse complement.
TAAAATTTATCTTTAATTAATTTATTTTTATCAAAATGTTTTCTTTATGTTTATAATTTTTTCATACTTGTATTTCTCAATGAAAAATTATTTATTTATTTATTTTAAAGAAGGAATTCATATAAAATTTATTAAAATCAACATTTCTAGATAGCAACGAATCCTAATAAAAAATTTCGGTTTCCATAAAACTAACCAAAATCTAATACATTTGAGCATTACTTCTAAAAAAGGATGTGTTGTATTCAGGTTCAAATTCCTGGGATCTCTCTCTCCGATATTTTCTTGTAGGAAAAAGAAAAAAAAAAAGAAGAAGAAGAAGATCCTATAGCAGAAAAAAATGCGTTGAAGTGTTTTAGAACTCCTTTTTTACCAGCTGTTCCCAATATTTTCCGATAACCAAGTTTCTGTGAAAAGAATTTTTTTATACCAAGACTCTTTGGGGACTGAGGCTTAGCCAAACCTTTTTATTTTTCAAAAGAGGCTTTTCTTTTCTTTTTTTTTTTCTTTCACCGTGATAATCATATCTGCCGAAATAGCTTGATTGTTTATTTTAGAAAGTAGCTAGTTTTTGAAAATGGGGAAAAAAAAAAAAAGTAAAGTTTTAGGTAATTCAAAACGAAGCAAACGTGTTTATTTGAGCACGTTTTCAACAAATATTGTCGGATGTTTGTTTATTGAAAATATATTATGTTTGCATTGTAAAAGAGGGTTAAATCCAAGGGGATTTCTTTTCTTCCGAAAATATGATAGGAGAGATGTAGAGTTGTAACTGATAAAACAAAAGGCTGTTTAAACGTAAATAAGAGCTACAAGTAAAAATAATAGTCAATTTGAGTCGATAAACATACGTGTAAAAGAATGCTTTACTTCAAATTCATATTTAATGATAAAAATATTAATTAAATGTAGGATAAAAAACTGTTGTTTTAAGACACTGAACGAATTTAACATGGAAAATTATTAGCACATTTGAATGTGAATGCATGTTTAATAAGTTAAGCATGTATTTAAAAAAAAAAAAAAGGCAGATAGTTTGTTTGATTTATTATAAGATAGTATTTTGTTTTATTCTTTATTTATGGTCATCCCGTTCAAATGAGCGAATTTGCATGGATTACTGGCTTTAACATATAATCGATTACATTAGACACAGCAAATTGCAATCAGAATGCATATATGTTAAATATCTCACGAAATATGAGCATTTTTACTGAATAATTTTTAACTACGTAGGCGCTAGCTTTAAAAAAATTCATATGCACAGTTTTATAGCCAAAAGTATTGAGACACTTATACTAAAATTCCAAACAAATATTGTGTAAATTCAAAATGTTATAAGAGATAGAATGAATAGAATTTCAGCTTCTCTCATTAAAAAAAAAAAAAAAAAAAAAAAAACTAGTATGTTGTGGCCACCACAAGACTTTCTTCTATATTTTCCTATACATATTCACTCAGTAACAATAATACGATTTTGTTAAAAGTAAAAAAAAATCGATAATTTTGTTTTAAATTATCACAGATTTATAGTTCAATCACTCCTTTTAAAGGTATTGACGAGACCTTTCGAAGATACCCATCTTGAAACTTTACCTCCCCCGGGGTGGGGGGGGGGGGGTACTTCCCTCCAGGGTAGAGAACCGATGCCCCCACATGCACAAAATTTTTTTCCTAGTTAACTACTACTATTATCAATAATTCATATTAATTTTACAATCACAAGTTTAAAATAACTCTCATTGTGCACATTTATACGAAATTTTGTCCTATACTGCCATATTAAAAGTTTACAAAAAGTGCGATCACAGCGCCACCTGTTGAGCGATTAATCCCCAAATCTAATCGGTGTCGTGCTACTTGCGACCGTGTGATTTCCGAAATAGGGGATTATCGTGCACTTTCCGAATGGAACACCTGTTAGCTTGCCTTCTGCTTCTTTCCCCTCCCAGAGAGCCCAATTCCTCTCTCCTAATCTATGAAGAGATTAACTGTTTTTGTTAGAAGTTGTCTGAAAGAAAAATGATATATTCGGACTTTGAAAGTCAACCCTTCTCATTTATATTTGGGTATGTCCCCTCTCTGGTCATAGATAAGCTGATAAGATCTTTTAAATTTTGCCTGTGTTAAAACATGATTATTGATCGTTATATGCGCTGATATATGTGTATGGATGCTTTTAATCTGTATTCAAAATACTTCGTGTGTGTATATATGTATATATATATATATATACATATATATATATATATATATATGTATAGGGGAAGAGGGGGGACATTGGGACACTTTTTATAAAAGCATATTATTTTCCAATTAAAAAAAGTTTTAATGCTTTTGTGCAGTTTTATTTAAATACTTGTGTTATTGGTCACCTTTTAAATGTGTAATGAGCATTGTTTAATGTGTTTTTCAAACAGAAATAATTAAAACATAACTTATGCAAAAGTGTCCCAATGTTCCCCGTGCAGGGGCAGATTGGGACAACACTGATTTAATGATGGGGCACTTTGGGACAACCATCTTTTTATTTATCTAATTACAATATTGCAAAATATTTTGCTAAAGTAAATAAAAGGTTTTCAAAACAATGAATTTGATGCAATAATAAATAATAATAAAGTAGGTAATTATGAAAAAATGTAATTGTTATGAAGCATTACTGCATATTCATATCTTAATGCACATCAAAACCCTGCATGTCTACACAAAACTTTAATGTTATGTAGGATCGTGTTGCTGGCATAGTTAAGTTGAGAACATGATATTAAATAATCTTTCAACAAGAGTTCTTGTTCAGCTGTGAATATTTGTTGATGTATATTTGGATTGAAACTTATAATTTATATTTGTAGTACACACTCAATCTTATTTTCTCTAATTTTCTTTCAATGTATTAAATAATGTAGATTTTGGTATATAATATTTAATTGCAACTTCCCTCACAGAAAGTTTATCTTTGATTATTTCATTTATTGCCTTTTCTATATTTTCTTCTGAAATTTTAATTCTTTCAGTTTTTGGCTAATAATTTCTAATCATTTTCTATTTATTTAAAGAATACCTAGAAAAAAAAATGAATACAATTAGCTTATATGTGCAAAAAATAAGTAAATAAATAAAAATATATTGGTGTTAGAAATGAATGGGCCATTGGAGCAGTACCAATGTGTCCCATGCATTGGTGTCCCAATCTACCCCATCAGGTCATTTTCAAAACAAATGTTTATGCCTAATTTTCTAGAGCACATGGGCTAATGATCTATAGTGGAAACGAAAGCTTAATGTTTATAAAAACACATAATACTTTTAAAAATTAAAATATTTATTTCTCACTACCTAAAAAATCAACATTAATTTACTTGAAAAAAATTACTTTTCATATGATAAAATAAACTAACCTTGTTCACAGGCATCAGACTTGAATGATTGAGTTGAAATCATAAATATGAAGATGTACTACTAAGTGCTATCTAGTGTGATTGTTTACAAATTTTATTTTGCAATTATAAAGGGATAAAAGCAGTAGCGGCTCGTGAGATTCCTTTACAGGGGGGCTGCATAGCTGTATGTATACGTAAGATTTGAGAAAAAAGCGAAAATGATTTTCTAAATCTGTTTTAATCGGGGTCTTCGGGTTTTATATGCGCAGACTGAGCAAGAAGCAGAGCAATACAGGATACAGCATAGATTTAAAATTTTATATTATTGGACATTCATTACAAAGAAAAAAAAAATCTGGAGATTTTATTTTGTTAACTTTATTTATTAATGATAATCAATTTTCCCCAAATAAAATATTTTTCATCTGCATGCTATTATTTTCTCCAAGATGGTACGAAGTATACATACATGATTGTAAATCAAATTTTGCTCATTAAAAAGATACACACAATGATTTATATAAAAATAATAATAAATAGTTTGATTACATACTTATGTAGATCTGTACAGTTCTTGCGATAATAACTGCCAATAATTCGAATCTATAGTCCATAATGATAAATAATTTCTTTTTGTGTCTCTGTACAAAAATGTATAAGTCCTGTACTCATCAAAATTATACAAATTGCGTGACGATTACCTATAACCTATCTACCAATTTTTAGCTCAATTGGATAAAACATTTAGGCGCAACCGCACTTCATAAATTTAAGTCCATTAATCAAAATGATAAGGAATTTTTCTTTGTGTCCTTGTAACAGAACTATAAGTCTCACATCCATCAAATTCTATACAGCTCGTTTGATGGTGACCTTTCACATACCTACCAGCTTTCAGTTCAATCGAACCAAGCATTTAGATGTTATGATATTCACTCACATATATACACTTACTCACACCATACATATAACACTGTAAAAATAGCAAAAATGAGCTCAGGAGACCTCAAAACATTATAGTAATGTGTAAAATCTTGCACATCACATAGATTATGAAATGCTTGTCTAACATTACGAACATTTTATTGTTATTATTTTTTTTAATGCGAACTTTACACACATGTACAGTAAACTAAAATTTACACATGGTACAGTAAACTAAAATTTTATTTAAATATGAAACCTTAGTATAATTAAAAATGAATTTCCAAAATTTGCTGCACATCATCTGTATTGCCGTGCATAAAAAAGAACATCTACAAATGTTAAAACACTATTTTCTTTAGATATATTTAAAAAGGCTTGAATAGTATGTATCAGTTTAATTTGGTTTGAAATATTATCCAAGCCAGCAGTGCATTCTGGATGTTTTGTGTGTTCTCGTAAAAGAAGTATATAGGAAAAATAGTGTGGCCAATCTACAGAACGGATATTAAAATGTTTAAATTTCCGAGCATATTTCTGAAAGTTCTCACTCAAATAGAAAGAGAGATGAAACGAAGTTATAAATGCTTTCCAACTTCGTTGTATGAAAATGTCAGAAATTAAAAATTTAGTAATCTCATGTTTTTAAGAAAGGTTCGACGGCTAATATTTCTCATCAAAATAGAAAAACATTAGTGACTAAATTACAAGTGAAAAAAAAAAATAAAAATAATTATAATTATAATTTTCATAATAACCTTATCAACAAAGCGATTAAACACTTGATAAATTTTAAATATTATGTTTAAGGCAAAATTTATATAAAAATTGAGATTCTGTCTATTCAACGTTTCTGCCATTGGCAAACCAAGAAACCGAAAAACCGTTCGAAATTTCCATGTAATATAAAATAAAAATCTGCTTGAAAAATAAATAAAAATGACTTCTATTTTCTCATATAATCGTGAATAACCTTCATGCTAAATTGTTTTACCTCTCATACATAAATAATCATCAAACACAGCGATTACCGCATTAAAAACTGTGAAGAAAGAACGTAGATTACAAAGGGAAATTGTTCTTTTCCAGCATTACCGAAATCCCTAATCAGGTTGGTGCTGCAGCGAATGCAGCTCCAACCAAATGGTCGAAACTGGTAGGGAAAACGAGTTGTAACTGTTCTTTCCCTAAAGAAATCCCTTTTTTCGGGAGCTGCATGAATGAGCAGTCAGTCCCTTTACGAATTTTCGAGGTGCTATTGCGTTTAAAAAGTTAATTTTTCTCAGCTTTTTAATAATTTTTCATGATAACGAAGTAATCTGCTTTTCTATATGCATAATACTATACAATATAATAATATTATTTTCAAAATATTTTGAAAGTTGATAAAATAATTTTTTCGAATATTTCTGGGGGGGCTGCAGCTCTGCAGCTCCTGCCACGAGCCGCCACTGGATAAAAGCCTTTGTCCCAATGTGCCCCGTGTCCCAATGTACCCCCTTCTCCCCTATTCTAAGTATTTAAAAAAATTATTAAAAACTACTTTATTTATCAAATGTGAAAATTTTTAATACTTAATTTGTTTAATAGAGCTATTTGAGCTTTTAAATGAAAAACCAATTTGTAAATATTTTTAATTAAAAAGAAAAATTCTATGAATGATTAAAAATGAAATTAAATAAATAAAAATAGTTTTAAAAAATTAACTAAAACGATTAGATAAACAATTTAATTAATAAAAAAAATTATATATTTCTAATGGATTGATTGAGATTACTTAATGGCAATGTTTCGTTTTTCAATGGGGGGGGGGGGGGAAGAATCTGTTTTAAAATAATTTTAATATTAAAAGTTTATATATATATAGGGGTAGATATATATAAGGATTATTATAATTAGAAAAATTAGTTAAAAAGGTATTTAATAAAATATTATAATATATATATAAATAATTTTTAACAATTAAATTCGGTACATTTTCTTTATATATTAATATATACATTTATATTAATATTTATGAAATTTTAAAATTCCAAATTTACTTAAGATTTTTAATATAAGCCATAAAAACACAGGAATACTGGAGGTTTTTTTTTTCTTTTCTTTAAGTAATTTATTAATAAATTTTTACCACTTGATTATTATTGATTGTATAAATATTTGTACCTGCTTATAGCTTGGACTGTTGGTGTTTGGTGTTTTGGGAGAAAGGCTGATTGACTACTCTATGGTCTTAGGCCTAAGGAGTAGTGCCCGCTGTGGGGGGAGGGTCTTTCTAAACGGCCCTAGCCCGTATTTATGCAGGTTTCTGAGAAAACCATCAAAAACTTTTAATGGCTAGACCGACGAGCACGCCCTGTGATCGAGCCCGGCATCCCTACGTCTACCAGCTTTGAGCGTAGAACCACTTGGCCGCTATTAGGCCCTACAGCTTAGCATAATAATTTTTTAAAAAATCTGTATGAGTAAATATTAAATTTATTACAAGTTACGCATGTCCAGGGAGCGTTCTTATTTCTCTTGTTTCACGGTAATTATAAGAATTTCAGACACAATTCAAGCTTGTTTAACATTCTGAATTATTGCTTTTTTTTTTTTTTTTTTTTTTTTTTTTTTTTTTAACTTTGATATCAAGTCATAAAAAAAAAAAAAAAAAAAAAAAAAAAATATATATATATATATATATATATATATATATATATATATTTTTCTATAAAATATTTAAATGCAAAATATTAGGCTATGCTTTATTTTACTGGTTAAATATATAATACTAAAAGCACAATACTTAAAAAGAAAAAAAAAAAATACACAATGTTGTATTGCAAATAAAATGATTTATCAATCAAATTGATCTATCAATGATTTATAAATCATGAATTTTTAGAAGCCTAAAGTTTTATTTTTATATTAATCAAAATGTTATAATAATGTTTCTCCAAAAACATTAATATGTTTAACATATACAATATTAAGCATAGTTACAAATAAATTTCGTAGTAATATATAAAATTATCACCGCATATTTCGAATGAACATAAAACTAATTCATAATAAAATTTTAAAAGCCTAAAGTTTTGTTTTTTACATTAATCAAAATGTTGTAACAATGTGTTTTTCAAAGAACACCAATGTATTTACTTTTCAAAAAATCTTTATAAACTATATTTTATTAAACTAAATTTTTATATGACAATTAAATTATAAATATAGGTTTTTGACATTTTTGACAAGGAGGTTTTTGACATGACGATTTGAACCATGGTTTAAACCGTCAAAAATTGCCATGCGTCAAAAATCTGCCAACCCTGATAACAAATATGAAACAAGTAAAACAGCATAAAATAATAATAATAATAAATTATTAACATTATTATGCAACATCTATGGATTTAAATAACAATTTCAATATAAAGGTTAGAAATATAATTCATGTATAACATAAGTTTAAAATAACATCACAATTATTGTATTGTTTAAAAAGTAAGGTCATTAATTAAGATGTTTAAGATAATAGTTAAATTATTGAATCAAATTGAAATTCATTTTAACGAATGTCTTTAAAGTACAAAATGGCATGTTGCCTAACACAATTTTTAATATACTTAAAACTTCTGAACTTGCAGATGGTCTAAAATCTCATTTACATTATGATCATTTAATTAACATGTTAATTAATCAAAGATTTCCCATTAAATTTTATTTCTCGCTTGCTTATTTTTTTATAAGCCGTTGTGGCTTCTTCTAGTGATTATTGTTTTCTGTCATATTTTGTTTACATTTATTGTATATAAACAACAACAATATACAACTCATAATAAACTTTTCATTATATTTTACCTTGTAAAAAGCTTTATTTCTAAATGCAAATATTTATTAATTCAAGTCTTCCTTGATAATGTATGATTATTGTAATGATAAGTCAGTACTTGACGTAAATAAAAATTAACTTGATGTAAAAAAATAAAAATAATGTATAAATAAATAAAAATTAACGTGCAAATACACACATGTATTAAAAAAAAAAAAAAAAAAAAAAAACACGTTATATATGAGGACCTGTTATACAATATGCATATGCAAATAACACTATTTTCTTCCGAGAGATTATTCATAAAAGCAATAAATACGACACAATTTTTTTTTTTTCTTGTATGTATATAGTCAACTGTAAAGGGATTAAGAAAATATCTACCTTCCCCCTTTATGAATCAGTGTATGTAAGACATAGAAAATATATATATATATATATACATATATATATATATTTTTTTTTTTAACAATAGTCTTATAATTGAAATATCTAATTTCACTATTACGGTGTAAAAAATTTCACATACACACAATATATATATATATATATATTCACGCATACAATGTATTTTCATACAAATTAAAAGCATCCATATGCATTTATCCACACAACAGAATCATGTATCTTAACTTAACAGAAATTTAAAAGATCTTCAAAAATTAGAGATTGTCTAAAAGCTGTTCTTCCGCTTTCGCTACTAATTTATCTTGAACGAAAGAGGGAGCATGCTCAAATAAAAATGAGAATGATGGACTTTCACAGTCCCACTTAATCGTTCTTTTTTTACTGACAGCTTTTAACAAAAGTAGCTAATCCCCTTTATCGATTAGGGAATTATGACTGTGCTCTCTGGCACGATACCCCCTTTATCTTGAAATGGGGGAAGGAAAAAGCTGCCAGGTGTAAGATTTGTTCGCAAATAGCACGGTGCGGAAATCGCACTCTCGGAAGTAGCACGTAACCATCTAATCAGCACCAGTTTATGTCGGGGTGCAACTAAATACAAAGTTTGGTTAAATTTCATTCATTGGTTCGTGAGATACAGCGTCCACAAGAAACGTGATACACACAGACAGACAGACATTTTCTAAAAATTATCATTTCGTGTTCAGGACATCCCAAAAGTGTAAATACATCAAAAAACGAAAGTCGAAAATTTTCGAATCCAATACTTTCTCTATATTACATATAGAAGAAAGTAAAAAAAAAAAAGAAGATGATAGAGGGTTTTATTAATATTTATTTACAATCAACGAACACTCTATTACCATTGGGAATTGATTAAATCAAAATAAAAATGTGAGTAAAACCCCTTATAGTTTAACTTTTATTCTGAGAGAAGTGAAATTCTTTCTATTCTATCTTTCATAATTTTTTTAATTTACCTGATATTTGTTTGGGGTTTTCATATAAGTTGCTCAATGCTTTTGGCTATTAAATTATGCAAATGAGATTTTTTTTAAAGCTAGCGCATGCGTAGTTAAAAATTATTTAGTAAAAATGCTCATATTTCGTAAGATATTTGATATTTTTGCATTTTGATTACAGGATGCTGTGTCTAATGTAGTATGAAAAATTTTCTAAAAATATCTTTACCCTACGTGTTATAATTTAAAAAGTAGAATTTTTTTTTTCAAAAAAAAAAAAAAAAAAAAAAAAAGTTATATTTTCGTGAATTTATGAGGTAGCCTCACAAAAATTTATACAGATAATGAGAAAAACCTTCATATCACATGCTACAGCCAAAACGCATTTAAAGCATTACTTTTTACAGGGTGACCCAAAATATTTTGTTTTTTGTTTAATTTTTTACTGGTCCTTTTTTCCTCTTCAGAACAAAATTTTTGCTAAAATATATGAGGTATAACATGTTCTTTACACTGCCAAAGTTTCAAGATGATTCTTAAAGATTTTTTCTAGATACACTATTTTAATACAGGATGTCCATAAAAGAATATCCTGTTACGCTTGCATGCGTCAACACCGCGCCACCTATAATTTGTATTCTTCGTAAGGAACTTTGAAATGAAGCGAACGGAGTTTGTGTTGTGAAGAAAAGTGTGTGTTCGGCGACCGCAGAACGTGGCGTCGAAAAATAAATAAATTATGAGTAATTAAGTGTATTCGTGTTTTAAATAAGCATTAAGTGCCTTTACATGGCCCGTCGAGCCACAGGACCTGTTATAAAGAAAGAGTAATTACGAGTTTGTTTATGTAATATCATTGTGAGAAAAATAAGTTTCGTTTTCGTAATCGATCGATGAAACAAAAAGTTTTGTTTTAATCAAAGATGAAAAAAAAATGTTTATATCGACGGATGGATTTTTTTTTAAGTGAAACATAAAATATAAAAGTGAACAAAAGGAAAAAAAAAAAAAGTGTAGTGATAATTTATTTAAGAGGAACAAGATAATAGTGTTTTTTGTTCTCAAGTGGAATACAGCGATCTGAGGTAAGAGCATCTTCATAAAATTTAAAATTGTTCTGAATTTATTACTTGTTAAATTTAATAATGTCAATTATCGATAAATTAAGAAAAGATGAGCTTAAGCTTGTCGCAGAGGAATTGGGTTTAAGTGTAGGAGAGGGTGCTAAACTTGTTGAGTTAAAAGATATTATTGAGAAATGTGAACATTTTTCAAATAGTGAGTTAATGAAAAATGTAGTTGATTGCGCGGTTGAGGAAATTAAATCGAAAAAAGAAGAAGAAAAATCAAAAATAGAGCTAGAAAAAATTAAACTAGCACAATTAGAGAAAGAGTTAGAGATAGCAAATATTCGTAAGGAATCTTTACAAAATTCTGATTTCGAGAAAATTAAATTAGCGCAGTTAGAGAAAGAGTTAGAATTAGCGAATATTAAAAGGGATTCATCCCAAAATAATTCGCTTTCAACTGTGCATTCGGAACCAGAACTTCTAAATAATAATAATCTGGAAAGTTTTATTAAGAGTATTAAAACGCTTACAATTCCATTACCATCTAAAGCAGAATCATTCAATTTATTTTTTCATTCGCTGGAAAAGGCATTTAAGAATAAAAATGTTCCAGATGGGTTTAAAGCGGAAATTCTTTTAAACATTCTCGGTGAAAAAGCCAGTAATTTAATGGTATATGTGTCTGAGGAAGACATGTGTAATTACGAAAAATTAAAAACAGTTGTTTTGAAGGAGTTTCAGCCGACGGCTAATGAGTGTTTAAATAACTTCCGGAAAGCACAAAAATTACCCTCAGAGAGTTATGTGCAGTATGCGTCGCGATTAGCGGCATCTTTTGAGTATTATTGTGAATTGCGTAAAGTGAATGATTTTAAATCATTATGTGAATTGATTGTATCTGACAAAATTTTTCATTCATTAGATCGTGAATTAATGACACACATTGGGGTTAAGCAGGGTGAATCATTTTTTAAACCACAAGAATTGGGTCGTGAATGTGATATTTATTTATCTGCAAGGGGCAGAGGTAAAAATGAGTTGAATGTGTTTGCAAAGACTAGTGTAAATGAAGCGAAGCGGTTTGTCGGGAACAAATCGCATAATTCACGATTTCAAAAAGTTGCTTCAAATGTGTTCTTATCTGAAATAAAAAATGTAAAATGTGTTCTTTGTAAAAATAATGAATATCATGCTTTATATATGTGTCCGCAGTTCAAAAAACTTCCTGTACAAGAAAGAGTTAATGTTATTAAGGCAAATAAGTTATGTTTTAAGTGTTTTTTACCGAATTGTAATGTAAGAAAATGCAATACGAGAAACTGTTTTTGTGGAAAACCACATAATAAATTGATTCACTTTCCTAGAGAAGGAAAATTTAGCGATTCTTGTAAGGAAATAAAGGATAATTCGGAAGTTGCAGCTGCCGCTGACTCCGAAACATTAAATAGAGAACAGCACGGTGAATTCAATTCCTTTTTTCCTCCTAATTTTCCTAGTGACAGGCAGCAAATTGTAGCCACTAGTTTTGCAAAAAACAAAACAAAAAATGTCTTATTGAGTACAGTGCGTGTTTTAGTTAAAGATAAATATTCTCAATGGCAGGAAGTAAGGTGCCTTCTAGACAGCGGCTCTCAGGCGTGTTTGATAACAAAAGATTGTGCAAATCGATTACAACTCAAAATAGAAAAAATAAATACTTTACTCTCTTGTTTGAATGATGCATCGATGACTATTAACGGTTGCGTAACAGCAACTATTGCCAATAAAGAGAAAAACTTTGAGAAATCCCTAAATATGTTTGTTGTGAGGAAAATTACGGATTTTGTTCCGAATAAAGTAATTAATGTACATATCGATGTCCCGAATTCAATAACTTTAGCAGATTATAGTTTTAACATTCCTGGAAAAATAGACATGCTCCTTGGTGCTGAAATTTTTTATGAATTATTGAGACCGGGGCAAATATATTCTCAGAACCCTCAGCTACTCCTTCAAAATTCTTGTTTTGGTTACATTGCAACGGGGAATTTAGATCAAAGGGATGAGGTTAAAATTCATTGTGGATTAATACGTGGAGAGGATTTAAATGTAACATTAAGAAAATTTTGGGAGATTGAGGATGTAAATATAGAATTAACCAAAAGTAAAGAACAGGCTATATGTGAGGAACATTTTACGCGTACACATAAGAGAAATGAGAAAGGTAAATATATTGTAACTATGCCTTTAAAAGATGACCCGTCATGTTTAGGTCAGTCTAGAGAAATTGCTCTTAGAAAACTCAGATCGCTGTGGAAACGTCTATCTAGAGACGAGAAATACTTGTCGTTATATAAAGACTTTTTAGAGGAATATAAAAACCTTGGTCACATGAGAGAAGTAACAGAGGATAAAACTCCTGATGTTGCTTATTACGCACCTCATCACGGAGTGTACAGGCCAGATAAAGATACGACTAAATTACGTGTAGTTTTCAATTGTTCTTCACCAACAACAAATGGTACTTCTCTTAATTCCTTGCAATTCAATGGCGGAGTAATACAAAGTGATTTATTTACCATAATGGTGGGTTTCCGCCTGCATATTTACGCCTTAACTGCTGACATCAAAATGATGTATAGAATGATTCTTATTGACCCGAGTCAGTACCCACTGCAGCGAATTTTCTGGAGCAATAGCATTGAGGAACCCCCCAAAACATTTGAACTAACAACAGTGACATATGGAACAGTCTCAGCGCCTTACTTAGCTATGAGAACCTTATACCAGCTTTCACTTGATGAGGAAAAAAAATTCCCGAAAGCATCCCCAATCCTTCGTGATAATTTTTATATGGATGACGTATTATTTGGAGCAAGTACATTAGAGGAGGCGAAAGAGTTACAACAGGAGTTAAAGGAGGTTATACAGTCCGCAGGGATGGAGCTACATAAGTGGTGTGCTAATAATGATGAACTTTCTCCAAGTATGACAGAGAGTTACAACTTTTATAACAAAGATGAAATCAAAACTTTAGGCGTGTCCTGGAAGCCAAAGGATGATTGTTTTGTTTTCCGAGTTACAGTAGATCTGAAAAATTCCTATACAAAAAGAGAGGTGTTGTCGACGATAGCTAGGATCTTTGATCCTCTTGGCTTAATAGGCCCAATAATTGCTAAGGCCAAAATATTTATGCAAAAGCTTTGGCGTCTAAAAATTGATTGGAATGATGCACTCCCAGCACCAGAATACAGAGAGTGGCATCATTTTCTTATTGCATTAGAACGAATAAATGACATAAAAATTGAAAGGTGCATTGTGATTCCCCAGGCTTCAAATATAGAAATTCATGGATTTGCAGACGCTTCAGAACTCTGCTATGGAGCGGCCATCTATTGTAAGTCCAATGATTCACGTGGCCGGACATTAATAAGATTAATCTCAAGCAAATCAAGGGTTGCTCCGGTTAAAAGCTTAACAATCCCTCGACTAGAGTTGTGTGCAGCTGTTCTGCTGGCAAAGCTAATGAATAAGGTGTTGGCTGCTTTAAAGGTGATGATCAACGAAGTCTATTTTTGGACAGACTCTACAATTGTTCTGGCGTGGTTACAGAAGGAACCCATGGATTTGAAAACGTTTGTGCAACATAGAGTAGCAACTATCCAAGACCTTTCACCAATCCAACAGTGGCATCATATCGCTTCAGATCAAAATCCTTCTGATGTGTTATCAAGAGGCATTGATCCAGATAAACTGTTCGATCACGAACTATGGTACAACGGCCCAAAGTTTTTGACTATGCCAGAATATCCCAATAGAGACATTCCAGTGTCTGTAAGTGTAAATGACTTTGAGAAAGAACTTAAATCTACAGTAGAACATTTAAATGAAAGAATATTTATTAGTACAAATAGTACCTTTTTATCTGACTTTCTTGATATCAGTAATAATTATCCTAAACTTGTCCGTGTTCTTAGTTTTATTTACAGGTTCATAAACAATTGTAAAAATAAAGATAAACAAAAAGGTCCTTTGAATAATAAGGAGATAGAGACCGCTGAAAGGATCTTAATAAAAATGTTACAGGAAGAGGAGTTTAGAAAAGAAATAGTGTCTCTAAAAAAGTCAGGTACATTAAGTCCTAGAAGTCAGGTAAGCAATTTGCATCCTTTTATTGACAAAGAAGGCCTGCTAAGAGTAGGAGGAAGACTTGGAAATAGTGATTTAAATTATGATAAGAAATTTCCAATTCTTCTTCCATCTAAACATAAATTAACTGAGTTAATTGTTATCTCTTATCATAAAAAATTTTTGCATGCTGGGCCTAATTCTCTATTGTATTATTTGAGGGAAAAATATTGGATTACAAATGGTAGAAATTTATGTAGAAAAGTTGTGCATAAATGTGTTAAATGTTTTAGGGTTAATCCAAATTCAGCACAACAAATATTAGGTAATTTGCCAAAAGACAGAATTGTTCAAAACTACCCATTTAATATTACTGGGGTAGATTTCACTGGTCCTTTCTATATTAAGTATAAATATCAGAGAAGAGGGACTTATAATAAAATATATGTTGCAATTTTTATTTGCTTTGTGACCAAGGCTATACATTTAGAGTTAGTCACAGATTTAACGTCTGCAGCCTTTATAGCTGCTCTTAAGAGATTCATATCGAGGAGAGGAAAATGCAGTAAGCTGTATACAGATAATGCGGGGAACTTCGTGGGAGCAAATGCAGAGCTCAAAAAATTGTATAAAATGGTAAATGGACCAGATGATCAAATTTCGGGGTATATGAGTTCAGAAAACATTGATTGGCAGTACTCACCTCCTAGAGCGCCAAACTTTGGAGGATTGTGGGAAGCAGGAGTCAAATCCTTTAAATATTATTTGAAAAAAGCTGCGGGAAATTTAAAATTAACCTATGAGGAATTTTTGACTTTAATTATACAAATTGAAGGGATGCTAAATTCTAGGCCTTTAGTCCCCTTAACTGCTAACGTAGAGGATTTAAGTGTGTTGACTCCTGCCCACTTCCTCTTAGGAAGGTCAATTACGTCTATAACTGAGCCAGATTTATCAGAAATTACAGAAAACCGGCTTAGCCAATGGCAAAAAATAACAAAGTTATTTCAAAGCATTTGGCGTAAGTGGCACTTAGACTATCTATGCCACTTACAACAGAGATCGCGATGGAAATTTGAGAAACAAAACATATGTGTTGGAGACATGGTTATTCTAAAAGAGGATAACTTACCTCCATGTGAGTGGCCACTGGCCAGAATAAGCAAAATTTTTCCCGGAGCGGACAAAAAAGTAAGGGTAGTGGAGATTAGTACTGCCTCTGGAAAATTTAAAAGGTCCATTTCTAAAGTTTGCCCGCTTCCAATAAATGATTAACATTGTTATTAATTATGAATGTTGAAAATTATGTAATATTTTGATATATATATATATATTTTTTTTTTGCATTACTTTTTATTTAACATATGTAATATTAACTGTATAATATTGTGTAATATTAAGTGTATCAGAATTTTTATGTTGAAAAAAAAAAAAAAAAAAAAAAAAAAATGACTGTTAGATTTATTGAATGTTTAATAAACATTGCAATGGGGGCCGGTATGTTACGCTTGCATGCGTCAACACCGCGCCACCCATAATTTGTATTCTTCGTAAGGAACTTTGAAATGAAGCGAACGGAGTTTGTGTTGTGAAGAAAAGTGTGTGTTCGGCGACCGCAGAACGTGGCGTCGAAAAATAAATAAATTATGAGTAATTAAGTGTATTCGTGTTTTAAATAAGCATTAAGTGCCTTTACATATCCCAGTTTCAATGGTATATTATAACAGTTCAGTTTAGACTATTTACATCAAATCATACATCAAATTGAAGGTAAACTAACCTAGTTTATCCTACAAATGTTCAATATGTGCACTTTAGTTATACGGCACACATCCAACCTGTAGTCCAATTCTTCCCACACTTTAATTGATCGTTCCGTGCTTCTTCCTTTACAAACACATCCGATCGTTTCGAATTGCCTATATCATCGGCGAATGCTTTTGCCACATGGGGGATCACATTTAAGCTTTAAACAAAACGCACGTTGAACTGAAATTAAATTACAGATTGACTTTTAGCAAATTGCAGAACATAAAACGCTTTACGCTCAGCAGTCGCCATTTTGCGTATGTGGTGCTGCAAGCAGTGATGCCAGATGGTCGAAAATTATTTCCCCAAACAGGTCTTCAAATTTCCCTCAAATCAGGGTTTTTTTTCGAAAAAATCCCCAACTTGATTTCTACTAAAAAGGAAAATTAAATTAAAATAATAATAATAATAATAATAATAATAATAAAAATAAATAAATATCAAGCAGATTTTTCTATGATTTAAGCTCAGATTTTTCACCAAATGAAGGCAAATTTGAAAAAAATCCCCAAATAACTATAAAGCTATTGAAAGTCTCTAGTCGTAAGGATAAATCATTACGTTGCCAACATTGACAGAAAGTTGAAGAACTCCCCAGATTTGTCCCCAAAAATTTTAGAATTCCCCAAAAAAGTCCCCACAAACATTTGGTCACAAAATTGTCCCCAGAAGCTTCAAAAATCCCCAAAATGGGGACAAAATCCCCAATCTGGCATCACTGGCTGCAAGCGAGATAACTGGGACATTCTTTTATGGATATCCGCGTTTGTAATGATCGATAGACGGCGCTTTGTGAACACTGCAGTTGTTAGTAAACATTAGCCACGTGTGTTCCAATAGTGTTCTTGTTATTCTACTTAATATTCGTACTATAATTTCTCCGCCATTACATTATGGAAAATTGATTGCTTTTGGAAAAAATACTTCAGTTTATTCAAAGTTCGATCGGAAGTAGATTTTTAACTGAAGTTGAACAAATATTAATTTCAAATCATCTGATTAATTCTTTACTTCCATTAGCCGAAGCAACTGAAATTTTAAGTTCGTCATTTGGAAATAAATGGAAGCTCAATTCTGGATTTCTTGATGCTTTGGATTTACACTGTGGCACACAAAAGTATGTGTTATCTTTTTTACCGTATTTATTCATTTTTATTCAATAAATATATGTGAAACTAAACATCGGCTAGCAATGGCGGCTATATGGAATTCGAAATTGTAATTTCACCGTAGCCCACCAGAGGGCGAGCATTTCATTACAATCGCGGATACTGTATTAGTGTTTCTCAATGGAAAATTATTTGTTTATTTATTTTAAAGAATGAATTCATACAAAAATTTATTAAAATCAAAAGCAACGAATCCCAATAAAAAATTTCGGTTTCCATAAAACTAACCAAAATCTAATACATTTGAGCATTATTTCGAAAAAAGGCTGTGTTGTATTCAGGTTCAAATTCCTGGGATTTGAATTCCCCGATATTTTCTTGTTAAAGAAAAAAAAAAAATAAATCCCATATCAGAAAAAATGTGTTGAAGTGAGTTTTAGAACTCCTTTTTTACCAGCTGTTCCCAATTACCAAGACTCTTTGGGGACTGAGGCTCAGCCAAACCTTTTCATTTTTCAAAAAAGGCTTTTCTTTTCTTTTCTTTTTTTTCACCGTGATAATCATATCTGCCGAAATAGCTTGATTGTTTATTTTTGAAAATAGCTAGTTTTTGAAAATGGGGAAAAAAAAAAAAAAAAAAGGAAAGTTTTAGGTATTTTTTTTTTTAATAATTTAAAACGAAGCAAACGTGTTTATTTGAGCACGTTTTTAACAAATATTGTCGGATGTTTGTTTATTGAAAATATATTATGTTTGCATTGTAAAAGAGGGTTAAATCCAAGGGGATTTCTTTTCTTCCTAAAATATGATAGGAGAGATGTAGAGTTGTAACTGATAAAACAAAAGGCTGTTTAAACATAAATAAGAGCTACAAGTAAAAACAAATAATATAAAAGAAAATTTTTTAAAGTAAAAAATAAAAAAATAAAAAAATAAATAAAAGCTAAACTGTAAGGGGCTTTACTCACATTTTTATTTTAATTCAATTAATCCCCAAAGATATTACAGTGTTTTCGCTTATTGTAAATAAATATTGATACCCCCCCCCCCCCCCCCCAAACATCTTTCGTTTTTTTGAGAAGAGCTTAAATTCTGTTTATTCTACCTTTCGTAACGTTTTGAATTTATAAGATGTTTGTTTGGGGTTTTCATATAAGTTGCTCAATGCCTTTGGTTATTAAATTATGCAAATGAAATTTTTATAAAGCTTACGCATGCTAAGTTAAAAAATTATTTAGTGAAAGTGCTGGTATTCCGTAAGATATTTTACATTTTTGCATTTTGATTACTGTATGCTGTGTTTAATGTAGTGTGCCATATTTCCTGAAAATGGCTTTGCACTGGGTCGAATAATCTACGTGTTTTAATTAAAAAAGTGAAAATTGTTTTTTTGCAATGTTTTAAAGAAACTGTTACATTTCCATGAATATATGTGGTAGCCTCATAAATCTTTATACAGATAATGACAAAAGTCCTCATAATCACATGCTCTAACCAAAACGCATTTAAAGCATCACCTTTTACAGGGTGATCCAAAATATTTTGATTTTTGTTTAATTTTTTACTGGTCCACTTTCCTTTTTCATGACACAACTTTTACTGAAAAATATGATGTATAACATGTTCTTTACACTACCAAAGTTTCAAGATGATTCCTAAAGAACGTTTCAAGATATTTAACAAAACATGAAACAGCAAAAGTATTCACATTATTTTGTCAGCCATCTATCTGTATGTGTATTGCTGAAATTTTGTCTGCCCTTTGTAGTATTTGCAGAGCTGCCAACATAATCCGGCAAATTGTTTGTACCGCCCCTTTCCCTACACCACTTAATTTTTAGAGCATTAGTTTTCTTAATTAATCGTAAATATATTTAAAGAGAATTATTCTAAAAATTTAGTGGTGTACAAAAAGGGGCGGAACTAACAATTTGCTGGATTAGGTTGGTAGCTCTGTATTTGTTCTTTGGAGGAGACCAAACTTAAAAGAAAAATTTTTTAAGGACGTTTTTAAATAAGTAAGATATACCTATTTTAATACATACACATAACCATATTTTATTGTTATATAAAAAGACACTTACTTACGTAAATCACATAAATATATTATACGTAAATGTTACTGCACACACATATCAGCTTATTGCATATAAATATAGTTAAACACATAAATACACTAAAATATATTATAGATAAATATTATCACTCATTTATAATTAATCCATAAATATGTTATGTATAAATATTATTACCTTGAGAAACTTTTTTTTTTCTAAACACCTAATAACTGCCAACATCCTAATTAATATTCTGTAGTATTGCATCCCACGCTTTTTTTTTTTTTTTTTTTTTTTCTCCGCACCAGTATTTTTTGAAAGTATTCTTCTTATTTAATCTTAATTGCATTTTGAGAATATTTCTCTTCAAATTTACTGGTGTGAAAAAAAAAAAAGGGGGAGGGGTAACAACACTACGGAATATTAACTAGGATGTTGGTAGGTATGCAGGGCTGCCACAGGCGACTTATTATTATTATTTTCGTACCACTATTTCATAACATGAAATTTATAATAAATTTATGCACGCAAAGTGCAGATTTACCTGCGAAAATATATTATCAATTTTATTTTTTGGAAATAGTGGTACAAAAAGAATATAAAAAAAAGTCGCCTGTGGCAGCCCTGTAAGCAATTTTATGACTCGATGTGTTTCTGCAGCATACAAATTTAATTTATATATTTTCACACATGCATTTCTTAACAAACATTATTTGCTATCTTTCAACAATGAATTAAAATAAAACTTATTACAATGAATAATCCTAGCTTTTAATAAATTTAAAAAAATTCTAAGGAATGTGCGAGTAACTTGTTTAAATAGGTACATGTGTGCTGTCTAATTTTTCAAACACCAACACTAATCCACACATATATAGTATCTATAAATCTATATCTTTATTTATCTGTATATCTATATCTATATCTATGAATATCTACAGTCGGTAACAAAAGTGTCCGAACACTAGCAAAAATTCCTATGTAAAAAATGTACACTTCATACGGTTTTGTTAAATAAATCCTTATCGAATCCTGTTCTTAGTCAGTGTAAGAACATTATTCGACAAGGATTTATTCAACAAAACCGTAAGTAGGTAAGAAAGGCCGGTTCTAGCCCAGGCGGCGGAGGGACCGAGGGACCGGCAAGCCGTGCGGGTGTCACACCACCCCCTGAGGGGTGTGGATGAGTTGGTATTGACCTTGAGACTTCCTCTAACTTAATCGTAAAAGATGACGAGGGTATTAATGAGGAAATTTAATTAAAAAAATTAATGAGTGATTTATTGTAAAAGGTGACGATGGTTTTAAAGCGATGTTTTCGGTAGAATGAAAAAAGCAGGATATTGTTTGTGACTCATTAGGAAATTAATTAGGGAGTTAATTAAGAAATTAATTAAGAAATTAATTATAAAAATTAAAAATTGCGAAATAAAAAAGGAATCGATTGAATTTAAGGATGTGGGTGGGAATATACTATGAAAGAAATAGAGAGGTTTGACTGAGGTTCGAACCCGGTACCTTGCAGTAAAAATATTTTAGTAGTTTTCGCGTGTGTGTGAGTGATTTTTATAGTATATGTCTGCACTGTTCTTTTAAAACTATGAATGCTAGTGTCCGAAAAGAATTCAATCGTTTTAATGATATTAATTAAAGAATAATAATTAAGAAAAATATTAATTAAGGATCTTCTTGTAAAAAATCATCAAATATTTTCCGAAAAAAAGGCAATGAAAGCAAAAATTAAGTATAAAGAATGAAAGAAAGTTTAGAAACATAGATTTTGACTGAGATTCGAACCTGCTACCTTGCAGCAAAAAAAAAATATTTCAGTAGTTTTCGCATATGTGTGAATGATTTTTCTATTATATGCCTATGCAGATCGTTTTTAACCTAAGAATACTATTGTCTGAAAATTAATCAACCATAAAAATGATATTAATTACAGAATAATAATTAAAATAAATAAATAAAAAATAATAATTAAAGATCTTGTAAAAATTCACCAGATGTTTAAAAACTCAAATGTGCTGTAAGTGAAATTAGATTAGGATGAAAGACGAGAATTGTTTTTTGAAAGATAACTAAAAAAGAGTGATTAAAATTTCTTATTAATTACTTAATTGAAGAAAGTTTGTTAAAAAGAAAAAAAAAAAAAACTTTTTACCATAATGATTTTTTAATTATGAATAACTAGTATCCATTTTAAACTGTATATATTTTTTCCATTATAAATATGATATCTTAACACGAAAAGATCGACTTTATTCACCAACGGTGACGTCACAATGTTTGCGTAAAAGGAGGTAGCATACCCTTCAGCAATTTCTGAGAATTGGGTTGGGTACGGCATTGTCAAAAAAAGAGGGGAAGAAAATTCCAGATTTAGCCTCAACTTTTCACACGTTTAAATATGTTTACTGTTGGATGTACTAAAAATTATCTGCTATTTTGAATTATGTTCAGTTTGAAGAATGAAAAAAACTTCATAGAATGTAAAATTAAAAGTTTATCATTCTCGAAAAATTCACTGTTTGAAAAAAGTCTTAACAAGTTTAAGAAAATATCGTAACATATTGTATTATATTTTACCTCTATCATTTTTCAGAAGTTACTTTAGTGCAAAATAATAGCTGATGTCGAAAATTTCTCTACCTTAAACAGTTATACTTGAGATATAACTTTTTGGAATCTTCTTATCACTGTCATCGAACATACTTGTATACTTAAAGATTTTTACAAAGGGGTATTTAATTATAAATTATATTTAAATTTCCTTATACTCGTTAAAATATTGTAAGTACGTATTTTTATTTTAAGTTTTGTATTATAGTACTAGAAATCTTCCAACATTCTTAAAATAATATAAGTTTTCGAACAGAGTGTTAATTAGAAATTACCATTTTTTTAGTTTTTATCGTGATCTGGAATCGAACCTGACACTTCCCGAAAATTTTTTGTAATTTATACTCAACATTAGTTGTTTCAAGCTATACTATCTAAGAATTATTCAATAATCTGTGTCAAATAAAGACTTTACAACTACCTTTTTTTACTACTTTTCACTACATTCTACCACTTTAACAAAGTGAAATTCCCCACGTCATATGTTACATTCACTCAGTTTTTCTTTACAGATAGCAAGTTTGTAAATGATGAACACTAACTTTGAAAAAATTCAGAGCTGAAAAAATATTAATATAAATGTTTTATAAATACATTCATGTTCACAGATGCATACTTAAGTTTTCTAAAGTGTATTTAAACATACTAAAAAAATATTTTAACCAAGTATTGTCGATTACAAACATATGTATATAAACTGAAAATGTTTTTGTACAAAGTATTTTAGATATTTAGATAACTTATTCTTGAATAAAAATATAAGAAACTTATTTTTACAATAATAAGATTGAAAATGTATGATAAAATTACAAAGTTAGCAGCATAAGAGACTAAGTATTTGAAAAAATCATGATGTATGGAATTTTAGTGTTTCACACATGTTAACAACACATCTTATTTTACAAAGTGTAAGTTTTTTAGTCATTTAGTTTGAAGTTTTTCAGACATATGCTTATAAACTGAAATTTTTTGTGAATGAAAAATTTTTTACACAAAGTATTTTAGAAAAAATATCATCTCAGAAATTAACTTACTTATTTTTAGAATAAAAATATAAGAAACTTATTTTTACTAATGATAAGAATGAAAATCTAAGGTAAAATCTCATTCATATAAATTTAAGAGACTACAAATATTTGAAAAATCATGAAGTATGGAATTTTAATGTTTCACATATGTTACTAACGCATTTTATTTTACAAAGTACTAAGTTTTTTACTCATTTAGTTTGAAGTTTTTCAGACATATGCTTATAAACTGAAATTTTTTGTGAATGAAAATTTTTGTACACAAAGTATTTTAGAAAAAAATATCATCTCAGAAATTAATTAACTAATTTTTAGAATAAAAATATAAGAAACTTACTTTTTCTAATGGTGAGAATGAAAATGTAAGATAAAATCTCATTCATATAAATTTAAGAGACTACAAATATTTGAAAAATTCTGAAGTATGGAATTTTAATGTTTCACATATGTTACTAACGCATCTTATTTTACAAAGTGCTAAGTTTTTTAAAATCATTTAGTTTGAAGTTTTTCACACAAATGTTTATAAACGAAATTTTTTGTAAATGAAAAATTTTACACAAATTATTTTAATACAAATACTATCTCAGAAAAATTAACTTTTTGTTTTTAAATTGAAAATGTAAGCTAAAAATCGAACACTTATCAAATTTAGAAGCTGCAGATGTATGAAGAAATCATGAACTTGAAACTATTAACAACCTTACTTCTTTGAAAATTCTAAACCACGAGTTTCAACAAATCTGTAATCAACTGTTAAAAAACATAGATCTTAGAATATTTTTCACCCTAAAAAGTTTAACGTAGATGCGACATTCATAAAAATACAGAGTGAAAGTGTCCAAATTATCTGTTTAGACATGTTGGTAAACTAGAATTTTCCACAAGATTCGAGTATTATAGCAAGGTATGAGATAATATTTGACTAAACTTCCACTAATATTGGCGATAGTTGTAAAAATTTGGCATGAAATAAGAGAATTTGACGTAAATTCTTAAGTAAAACTGATGAACGAAGAAAAAATTTGAATTAGTTACAATCTTTTCTCGCTGTAGAGTTGTCTATAGTTAGTAGTTTTTAAACATTTTTAAAGTCTTACTTTTAGAGTGATTTTTTATACTTTGCTAAACTGAAGTACAAAATGGATAATACTTTATCGTCTGAGGAGACTCACGTTTCTGTTCAACACCCCCCTTCATCAAGTTTTGAAGATGAGAAGTTATCCAAACTTTTTATTTGTCCAACTTGCAATAAGTCATTTAAAAAAAAATCCTATCTTACTAGACATGTGAAGGTTCACAATGATATTAAACCTAATATTTGTTACGTGTGTGAGAAAGGATTTGTTACTTTACATCGTTTAAAAAGACATATAGAAACCCATAGAAAAATTTCCATAAGATACAAATGTGAATATTGTATTGAAAATTTCAATCGCAAGTGTGATTTATTTAAACATAAGAGATTATTTCATCAAAAAGTCTTACCTAAACATCTATGTATTGTTTGTAAAGATGCTTTTGAACACAAGTATGAATTAGAAAAGCATAAGAGGGTGCATTATCGTAAACCTGAGTATATATGTGAGGAATGTTCTATAACCTTTCCAACTAAACATGCTTTTTCAAACCATAAACGGAAAAGTCATAAAAAGACTTTACATGCATACTGTTGCGACGAATGTACTGATACATTTTCAAACAAACGACATTTTTTAAAACATAAAAGAAATATGCATAAAAAATCTTCAATGCAAACTAGATGTGATGAATGCAGTGAAACTTTTCAGTGTAAGTATGAATTATTGCAACATAAGAGAAAGAATCATCTTAAAGACTTTAACATACGTAGAAATTGTAATGAACGAAGTACTAACAATGAATTACCAACAGTTAATAATGACAGTGAGAATCTGGACTTGGTAAATTTTTTGGATAATTTTCACACTGAATGTATAAATGATGTTTTTGACTTACCTTCCAACAACTTTCAGAATGAAAATATAGACTTAGACTTCAAAAATTTTTTGAACAATTCGAATGTAGAATATACAAGTGAAAATAATGTTGATGACTTATCTACCAAAGTTGAAAATAACGACTTTAATAATTTTAACCTGATACAAACTGATTTACCTCTAGTAAACTATGTCAATGAAAGTCTGAACTTGTTAAATTTTTTGAATAACTTTAATCCCAAATGCTTGAATGATTTTTCTGCTAACAACAAAAATATGAATTCGGATAATTTTAGTGCGAAGGAAAATGAGTTAGTGACAGATAACTTTAACGATGAAAATCTAGACATGCTAAATTTTTTGAAAAACTTTAATGCCGATTGTATGAACGGTATTCCAACAATATAGATTTGTGCGAATTTGCTGTTTTGTATTATTGTGAATGAGTTTCAAATAAAAAAATTTCAATGAAAATGGTTTGTTTTAATTTTTATTACAAAATCACTTTTTATATAATATTTTCTATTAGAATACAAACTTAAGTGTCATCTTTTTGAAATAAAGCATGTAAAAAGTTTACTTGGATATTAGAGATATACTTTTTTAATTACTGTAGAAGTATTGTTTGAGTATAATATTTAAACACTAAGTAAAATTTATGCACAATAGTAGTTTTATAAACTATCAAACTTACATCGAAGAAGAAAAAACTTGTAAAATTGTTTTACCACTCAATTGTAAAGTACTTGTAAAAATCTTAAATGAATATATCTTATTAACAATTTTCTGAAAAACTAACTTATAAAAATTTTTAGATATACTTATGAAGTTAGTATTTTCCTAAGTACCATATTTGAATCTTACTTTGAATATGCATATTCAAAGTGATTTGTACTTTAACTAAAATCACAATCTCTATCCCAAAGAGTGTAAAAATAATGCTATAGTAACAACTTAATCTTTTATATATAAATACTTTCACGATTGTATTTTAACTTTTTTATTTTTAGAATACAGAAAATATTTTGTAAGAATTGTGAAAGCTTAATTTTAGAAGTTTGTGAAATTTTACAAAAATTTTTTAAACATTTTTTGTCAAATGTTTTCTTTATGTCACATCACTTAGAAAAATTAATTGTTTTTAGTAGAATTGCTAACACAAGGCTTGAAGTTAGAAAATTTGTAGATGAAACTTAAAAGGTATGAAAAACCATATGTGAAGTAATAACAAAAATATATATAGTTTCAAGTTTAGACATGGTTGAACAAGCTTGAGGAGATGCTAAAACCTGTTGCTGACGTCATAACGCGTGTGACGGAAGATTATAATCATTGGATATGAGTTCCCCCTAATACACTACGTCACGAACCCATGATGTGACAAAAACAACCATTTTTGCTCACACTTCTCACCTTTGTTGGACTTATATTATTTTACTCTGCATATTAACGATAATCTGTAAAAAAAACTTTGTCGTTTTTACACTTTGTTGTAAAACGTTTTCGTCTAAACATCAAATGATATATTTTAGACATCTTTTCCGTATAAGGAAAGTTGATACTTTTCTCATGTATAATAAAATTATGATTAATCGAAATCCCGATATGACTTAAACCACTGTTCTATAGAAATATTTGAAACATATGTGTTTAATACAGTGCTTTTTTATCCAAACGAAAGCAGTGAATGTGATTTAGAAATATTTCAGTCATACATACAGCACTGAAATATATACTCAAGTTTGTGAAAAACTCAAGTCTGAATTAAAAGAAAAGCATGCTTTGAAATGGTATATGGTCACGAAAGTATCCTTAGAACGTAAAAAACCTGATGAATATGTGGAAGAGGTGCATACATATTTTAGAAGTTCTTGCATTATCGAACTTATTGAAGATACTGTTGAACATCATATTCGTGAAGGATATGCAAATATTAATATGCCCTTAGAAGAATTCATCCAAAAATTCACTATTTGGTACTAAAAATGGCTAAATACCATCCTCTAGCTGCTAGTAGCTGTATTAAGCTACCTTCAAAACTTGCTTAAAAAGATTTGGGGCGTCACATATTTCTACAAATGTGACGGATGGAGGTGGGACCCCAAATAAATAAATTAAAAAAATTTCTATAAATCATTCAAAAATAAAACTTAATCTTGAAAAATAGTAGTGTGAATTTGTTTAAGCTCATACGTAAAAACTTGTACACATATATGTACCTTCGTGAATTAATATGCACTAGTTTTACATATCACTGAGTTATGTTTTACTAATTTCAAATTTATCCTTATCTGTCACGTCACGAATACATAATTTAGCAAAAAGTACTTATGTTTACCCACAATTCTTGACTTATATTATTTTACTTTGTGTATTAAACTGACCACCTGTAAAAAACTTTGTCGTTTTTATACACTTTGAAGTAAAAATTTTCACTCTAAACATCGAATTATCTTTTACAAACATGAATTGATATGTATTTGTTTTAAATATCGCTAAGTGACATTATACCAAAGTATATTTTCTAATATTTAAACAATTTTCATTTTACAAAAATTAACTTGTATGCATTTCTAGGTCTTTAATAAAAATCTTTTAATTTTTTTCTCTCAAAGACTTTAAACTATTGGAGATGTTTGTACTTTAAGTACAATGCAATACTATTTGCATAACAATGTGGAACATCATATGTTAAGAAAATCTTAAATGTTGACTATGTTGCAAATCTCATTTAGTGAAACACTTAGTAAATTTTACACAATTTTTCGTTTAATAACTGAAAAATATTATAATACTTAGTAAATTTTAGCAAAGTAATCTTAAAATACTTTCACTGAGATTTGCAACTTAGTATATATTTTTGTTATTACTTCACATATGGTTTTTCATACCTTTTAAGTTTCATCTACAAATTTTCTAACTTCAAGCCTTGTGCTAGCAATTCTACTAAAAACAATTAATTTTTCTAAGTGATGTGACATAAAGAAA
Source organism: Salticus scenicus (assembly GCA_963930645.1). Taxonomy (NCBI): domain Eukaryota; kingdom Metazoa; phylum Arthropoda; class Arachnida; order Araneae; family Salticidae; genus Salticus; species Salticus scenicus. Next base: position 280,819,203 of record OZ005656.1, on the reverse strand, counting down.
ACATTTGACAAAAAATGTTTAAAAAATTTTTGTAAAATTTCACAAACTTCTAAAATTAAGCTTTCACAATTCTTACAAAATATTTTCTGTATTCTAAAAATAAAAAAGTTAAAATACAATCGTGAAAGTATCTATATATAAAAGATTAAGTTGTTACTATAGCATTATTTTTACACTCTTTGGGATAGAGATTGTGATTTTAGTTAAAGTACAAATCACTTTGAATATGCATATTCAAAGTAAGATTCAAATATGGTACTTAGGAAAATACTAACTTCATAAGTATATCTAAAAATTTTTATAAGTTAGTTTTTCAGAAAATTGTTAATAAGATAAATTCATTTAAGATTTTTACAAGTACTTTACAATTGAGTGGTAAAACAATTTTACAAGTTTTTTCTTCTTCGATGTAAGTTTGATAGTTATAAAACTACTATTGTGCATAAATTTTACTTAGTGTTTAAATATTATACTCAAACAATACTTCTACAGTAATTAAAAAAGTATATCTAATATCCAAGTAAACTTTTTACATGCTTTATTTCAAAAAGATGACACTTAAGTTTGTATTCTAATAGAAAATATTATATAAAAAGTGATTTTGTAACAAAAATTAAAACAAACCATTTTCATTGAAATTTTTTTATTTGAAACTCATTCACAATAATACAAAACAGCAAATTCGCACAAATCTATATTGTTGGAATATCGTTCATACAATCGGCATTAAAGTTTTTCAAAAAATTTAGCATGTCTAGATTTTCATCGTTAAAGTTATCTGTCACTAACTCATTTTCCTTCGCACTAAAATTATCCGAATTCATATTTTTGTTGTTAGCAGAAAAATCATTCAAGCATTTGGGATTAAAGTTATTCAAAAAATTTAACAAGTTCAGACTTTCATTGACATAGTTTACTAGAGGTAAATCAGTTTGTATCAGGTTAAAATTATTAAAGTCGTTATTTTCAACTTTGGTAGATAAGTCATCAACATTATTTTCACTTGTATATTCTACATTCGAATTGTTCAAAAAATTTTTGAAGTCTAAGTCTATATTTTCATTCTGAAAGTTGTTGGAAGGTAAGTCAAAAACATCATTTATACATTCAGTGTGAAAATTATCCAAAAAATTTACCAAGTCCAGATTCTCACTGTCATTATTAACTGTTGGTAATTCATTGTTAGTACTTCGTTAATTACAATTTCTACGTATGTTAAAGTCTTTAAGATGATTCTTTCTCTTATGTTGCAATAATTCATACTTACACTGAAAAGTTTCACTGCATTCATCACATCTAGTTTGCATTGAAGATTTTTTATGCATATTTCTTTTATGTTTTAAAAAATGTCGTTTGTTTGAAAATGTATCAGTACATTCGTCGCAACAGTATGCATGTAAAGTCTTTTTATGACTTTTCCGTTTATGGTTTGAAAAAGCATGTTTAGTTGGAAAGGTTATAGAACATTCCTCACATATATACTCAGGTTTACGATAATGCACCCTCTTATGCTTTTCTAATTCATACTTGTGTTCAAAAGCATATTTACAAACAATACATAGATGTTTAGGTAAGACTTTTTGATGAAATAATCTCTTATGTTTAAATAAATCACACTTGCGATTGAAATTTTCAATACAATATTCACATTTGTATCTTATGGAAATTTTTCTATGGGTTTCTATATGTCTTTTTAAACGATGTAAAGTAACAAATCCTTTCTCACACACGTAACAAATATTAGGTTTAATATCATTGTGAACCTTCACATGTCTAGTAAGATAGGATTTTTTTTTAAATGACTTATTGCAAGTTGGAAAAATAAAAAGTTTGGATAACTTCTCATCTTCAAAACTTGATGAAGGGGGGTGTTGAACAGAAACGTGAGTCTCCTCAGACGATAAAGTATTATCCATTTTGTACTTCAGTTTAGCAAAGTATAAAAAATCACTCTAAAAGAAAGACTTTAAAAATGTTTAAAAACTACTAACTATAGACAACTCTACAGCGAGAAAAGATTGTAACTAATTCAAATTTTTTCTTCGTTCATCAGTTTTACTTAAGAATTTACGTCAAATTCTCTTATTTCATGCCAAATTTTTACAACTATCGCCAATATTAGTGGAAGTTTAGTCAAATATTATCTCATACCTTGCTATAATACTCGAATCTTGTGGAAAATTCTAGTTTACCAACATGTCTAAACAGATAATTTGGACACTTTCACTCTGTATTTTTATGAATGTCGCATCTACGTTAAACTTTTTAGGGTGAAAAACATTCTAAGATCTATGTTTTTTAACAGTTGATTACAGATTTGTTGAAACTCGTGGTTTAGTATTTTCAAAGAAGTAAGGTTGTTAATAGTTTCAAGTTCATGATTTCTTCATACATCTGCAGCTTCTAAATTTGATAAGTGTTCGATTTTTAGCTTACATTTTCAATTTAAAAACAAAAAGTTAATTTTTCTGAGATAGCATTTGTATTAAAATAATTTGTGTAAAATTTTTCATTTACAAAAAATTTCGTTTATAAACATTTGTGTGAAAAACTTCAAACTAAATGATTTTAAAAAACTTAGCACTTTGTAAAATAAGATGCGTTAGTAACATACGTGAAACATTAAAATTCCATACTTCAGAATTTTTCAAATATTTGTAGTCTCTTAAATTTATATGAATGAGATTTTATCTTACATTTTCATTCTCACCATTAGAAAAAGTAAGTTTCTTATATTTTTATTCTAAAAATTAGTTAATTAATTTCTGAGATGATATTTTTTTCTAAAATACTTTGTGTAGAAAATTTTTCATTCACAAAAAATTTCAGTTTATAAGCATATGTCTGAAAAACTTCAAACTAAATGAGTAAAAAACTTAGTACTTTGTAAAATAAAATGCGTTAGTAACATATGTGAAACATTAAAATTCCATACTTCATGATTTTTCAAATATTTGTAGTCTCTTAAATTTATATGAATAAGATTTTACCTTAGATTTTCATTCTTATTATTAGTAAAAATAAGTTTCTTATATTTTTATTCTAAAAATAAGTAAGTTAATTTCTGAGATGATATTTTTTCTAAAATACTTTGTGTAAAAAATTTTTCATTCACAAAAAATTTCAGTTTATAAGCATATGTCTGAAAAACTTCAAACTAAATGACTAAAAAACTTAGCACTTTGTAAAATAAGATGTGTTGTTAACATGTGTGAAACACTAAAATTCCATACATCATGATTTTTTCAAATACTTAGTCTCTTATGCTGCTAACTTTGTAATTTTATCATACATTTTATATCTTATTATTGTAAAAATAAGTTTCTTATATTTTTATTCAAGAATAAGTTATCTAAATTTCTAAAATACTTTGTACAAAAACATTTTCAGTTTATATACATATGTTTGTAATCGACAATACTTGGTTAAAATATTTTTTTAGTATGTTTAAATACACTTTAGAAAACTTAAGTATGCATCTGTGAACATGAATGTATTTATAAAACATTTATATTAATATTTTTTCAGCTCTGAATTTTTTCAAAGTTAGTTTTCATCATTTACAAACTTGCTATCTGTAAAGAAAAACTGAGTGAATGTAACATATGACGTGGGGAATTTCACTTTGTTAAAGTGGTAGAATGTAGTGAAAAGTAGTAAAAAAAGGTAGTTGTAAAGTCTTTATTTGACACAGATTATTGAATAATTCTTAGATAGTATAGCTTGAAACAACTAATGTTGAGTATAAATTACAAAAAATTTTCGGGAAGTGTCAGGTTCGATTCCAGATCACGATAAAAACTAAAAAAATGGTAATTTCTAATTAACACTCTGTTCGAAAACTTATATTATTTTAAGAATGTTGGAAGATTTCTAGTACTATAATACAAAACTTAAAATAAAAATACGTACTTACAATATTTTAACGAGTATAAGGAAATTTAAATATAATTTATAATTAAATACCCCTTTGTAAAAATCTTTAAGTATACAAGTATGTTCGATGACAGTGATAAGAAGATTCCAAAAAGTTATATCTCAAGTATAACTGTTTAAGGTAGAGAAATTTTCGACATCAGCTATTATTTTGCACTAAAGTAACTTCTGAAAAATGATAGAGGTAAAATATAATACAATATGTTACGATATTTTCTTAAACTTGTTAAGACTTTTTTCAAACAGTGAATTTTTCGAGAATGATAAACTTTTAATTTTACATTCTATGAAGTTTTTTTCATTCTTCAAACTGAACATAATTCAAAATAGCAGATAATTTTTAGTACATCCAACAGTAAACATATTTAAACGTGTGAAAAGTTGAGGCTAAATCTGGAATTTTCTTCCCCTCTTTTTTTGACAATGCCGTACCCAACCCAATTCTCAGAAATTGCTGAAGGGTATGCTACCTCCTTTTACGCAAACATTGTGACGTCACCGTTGGTGAATAAAGTCGATCTTTTCGTATTAAGATATCATATTTATAATGGAAAAAATATATACAGTTTAAAATGGATACTAGTTATTCATAATTAAAAAATCATTATGGTAAAAAGTTTTTTTTTTCTTTTTAACAAACTTTCTTCAATTAAGTAATTAATAAGAAATTTTAATCACTCTTTTTTAGTTATCTTTCAAAAAACAATTCTCGTCTTTCATCCTAATCTAATTTCACTTACAGCACATTTGAGTTTTTAAACATCTGGTGAATTTTTACAAGATCTTTAATTATTATTTTTTATTTATTTATTTTAATTATTATTCTGTAATTAATATCATTTTTATGGTTGATTAATTTTCAGACAATAGTATTCTTAGGTTAAAAAAGATCTGCATAGGCATATAATAGAAAAATCATTCACACATATGCGAAAACTACTGAAATATTTTTTTTTGCTGCAAGGTAGCAGGTTCGAATCTCAGTCAAAATCTATGTTTCTAAACTTTCTTTCATTCTTTATACTTAATTTTTGCTTTCATTGCCTTTTTTTCGGAAAATATTTGATGATTTTTTACAAGAAGATCCTTAATTAATATTTTTCTTAATTATTATTCTTTAATTAATATCATTAAAACGATTGAATTCTTTTCGGACACTAGCATTCATAGTTTTAAAAGAACAGTGCAGACATATACTATAAAAATCACTCACACACACGCGAAAACTACTAAAATATTTTTACTGCAAGGTACCGGGTTCGAACCTCAGTGAAACCTCTCTATTTCTTTCATAGTATATTCCCACCCACATCCTTAAATTCAATCGATTCCTTTTTTATTTCGCAATTTTTAATTTTTATAATTAATTTCTTAATTAATTTCTTAATTAATTTCTTAATTAACTCCCTAATTAATTTCCTAATTAATTTCCTAATGAGTCACAAACAATATCCTGCTTTTTTCATTCTACCGAAAACATCGCTTTAAAACCATCGTCACCTTTTACAATAAATCACTCATTAATTTTTTTAATTAAATTTCCTCATTAATACCCTCGTCATCTTTTACGATTAAGTTAGAGGAAGTCTCAAGGTCAATACCAACTGATCCACACCCCTCAGGGGGTGGTGTGACACCCGCACGGCTTGCCGGTCCCTCGGTCCCTCCGCCGCCTGGGCTAGAACCGGCCTTTCTTACCTACTACCGTATGAAGTGTACTTTTTTTACATAGGAATTTTTGCTAGTGTTCGGACACTTTTGTTACCGACTGTATATTAGATATATATGATTGTGTCTATCTATCTACAGTTGGCAGCAAAATTATTGAATCCACACTTTTCATTTTTTTTATTTATTTTTTATTTTTTTGTTCGATCGCTAATTTTATCATCAACTTACTTTTTTTATATACCGAGGAAAAAAAAAATATACCGCTTTCATCTAGAACTAATAAGTGGTCAGTTTCTCAATCCCTAAACAAGAAATATAGATTTCTGAACTATGCGTATAAGGCACGCAAATAAGCTGAATATACGAAATGATCGAGAATTTCTAGTGTATACATTTCTAGATGATGAAGTAATATTCTGAATCTTTTGCACTGCGAGAAATTCTCGCTTGATTTTCTAGAATTGGGTCATAAACTAAGATTATAGTTGCTAGAACTCGACTCTTGTATGCACATTTATTTGCAGAGATTCTTTAAAAAAGCTTGACCTCGATAATATAGGCAAACGCTCTAGAATTCTAATAGGGGTTTCTATAACTCGCTTTCAAAAGGGACTAGAATTTATAAGGATAACATGAAACTATTTTTACTAGAGCCACAAAGTAGATTCTAGATGTTAGTTACAGAATTTTTTCTCAGTGTAAACAGCGTACAGACTAAAATCATGATTGGACAAATATTTACTTAACAAAACGGTATTGGTGCTTATCTTTTAAGTAGGAATTATAGCTAGTGCTTCAATAATTTTGCTACCGTCTGTATTTATATAATACTAAAAATTTTCCAAAATTTATTATTATATGATTTCTGGCAGGAAAAATACTTACTTCAATACTTTTTAAAGGAAAGGTTTAAGTACGCAAAATAAACACATTTTAATATACGCAAATGAATATTTTATTGTATATATACAAACATACTTGATGATCTAGCACGCATACATATATTTATTATTTGTAAATATTATTATGTACACATATGCACTAAAATATATTATACATAAATATTATCACTCACATAAACACACATTTACTATATATAAATATTATTCCCACCACACGCCCACATATCCACATACAATCGTCCTGAATATTGTTATGATTTGCTTAAAGTATTGAAATTTAATTTATATATTTTTACATGTGTATTTCTTAAAGGAACTTGGTATTTTTAACTTAGCATGACAGAAGATTTCATATAAAAGTTTATATTTCCATTTAATATTTATAAATTGAACTATATTAGGTTTGTTCAATAAAAAAATATTCAGACAACAATACTTATGGTTTTTGATATATTTTTTACGCATTTGAAATCTTTGCGTTTTTTCAGTTTGCATTTTTTTTCATGAATTTATAATGTACAAAATGCTAAAACTTGTACACATGTATAAGAAAAGTGTTAATATATATATATATATATATATTTGGATTTTTAATACGGATTTTTGACATGAGTACAATACTTTTCTTACATATGTATGTTTGTAAAGTAAAAAAAAATATATATTAAGTATTTTCTTAGGTATCTGTAGGAGTTTTAACATTTTGAAGATCATGAATTCATGAATAAAGAAAAAAAAAAAAAAAAAAAAAAAAAAGATGAAAACTACGAAAACGCATTTTGGAAATTTTAAATCTGTAAAAAGTACATCAAAAACCAAAAGAAATGTTGCCTGAACATATATTTTGTTGAATAAACCTGATATATTTCAATTTATAAACATAAAATGGAAATATAAATTTTTACATGAAGTCTTCAGTGGTGCCAAATTCAAAGATATACCCTTAATCGTACTTAATAGAAAGTCCCCTTAATAGAAAATTATTTGCTATTTAAAAAAAAAAAAAAAAAAAAAAAAAAAAAAACAAGAATTTGAAATACTTTACAAGGCACGTTCACAGCTATTAAAAAATATTAATTTTTTAACGTTCATTCCATATATGTATATATACACTGTAAAAAATAGGTTCTTAAAAATAAGTATATATTGTCTCAAAATAGCACGAAATAATATATAATTAAATTTGAAAACCCATGTACTTATTTTTGAGTACATTGACATGTCAAACATGGGACTATTGGGATTCTTATTGGTCAACTCCATTTTTGAGCATGTCAATGTACTCAAAAATATGTAGTATATGGAGTACATGGGTTTTCAAATTAAAGTATATATTGTTTCGGGGCTATTTTGAGACAACATATACTTATTTTTAAGAACCTATTTTTTACAGTGTATACTGAAAAATTGCAAAATTAATTTCAAAAATGGTTATTACATTGATCATAAATATAGAAAAAGAAGAAATTAGCATTTTTAAAATTTTTGAGAAATTTTTTGTTTGAAACACCTGTTTGCTGATTAAATTGAAAAAGTGATTAATTTAATTATTAAATAAATTTGTAAGTAAACACTACATTGCAAGAGAAAAAAAAATCACAACAGTTGTTTCGGGTCAAAATATTAGCATAGTCTTACATCTTGTGAAATAACTAGACACGAGTGATCATTAAAACAGCAAATTTTAAGATATTTGAGAACCAAAAAAAAAAAAAAAAAAAAAGAGAACTTTTTAAAATTAATACACGTGTGCTGAATATGTATCAAACACGTGCTCAATAAATATAATTCTAAAATTTTATGCACCCATATTAATATCTTTTCTAGCGGTGAGAATAATATATTAAAGAAAAGTTTTAAATATAAAAAATACGGTACCCCGTCAAAATAGCCCAAGACAAAATAGCCCCGACAAAAGAACCCCGACAAAAGAGCCTTGACAACAAAACAGCCCCGACAAAATAGCCTCGACAAAACGGCCCCGACAAAAGAGCCCCGACAAAATAGCCCCCGACAAAATAGCCCCGACAAAACAGCCCCAGGACAAAATAGCCCTAGACAAAATAGCCCCGACAAAACATCCCCAGACAAAATAGCCCCAGACAAAATAGCCCCGACAAAACAGCCCCGACAAAATAGCCCCAGGACAAAATAGCTCCCGACAAAACAGCCCCGACAAAATAGCTCCCGACAAAATAGCCCCCCGACAAAATAGCTCCAGGACAAAACAGCCCCGACAAAATAGCCCCCGACAAAATAGCCCCGACAAAACAGCCCCGACAAAATAGCCCCAGGACAAAACAGCCCCAACAAAATAGCCCAAGACAGAATTGCCTCAGCAAAATAGCCCCGACAAAATAGCCCCAACAAAATAGCCTGGAGGCATATATATGATTTAACAGAAAATTTATTTAATTAACTTCTCGACTAGCTAGATATTTAGAATAGCTCAAAATACGATGACAATGCATTTTTTAAATACTTTTAGCCTTTTGTTTTGGGTCCCCGCTGCCTTCGGTAGCGTTTTTATGATTCAATAATCATATAATTATAGAATTTAGTAACTTCTATATCATTTTACGTATTATAGTTATTAGTTATATATGTAAACCATTTCTACCAAATAAAAGTTGAGAAACAGTTCATCCAAAAAAGCATAATCTACAGTCGCAGTGAAAAAGCACACATCCGCATTTTTCCTACATGTTTTTTAGTTTGATCACTAATTTTTCTCATCAACTTACTTTTTTTATAAACAGTATAAGACTAAGACCATGACTCGACAAACATTTACTTAACAAAACAGCATTAGGCGCACAAAACCGGCATGCGAATTATTGCTAATGCTTCAATAATTTTGCTGCCAACTCTAACAATGTCCCATGTACCTTTCCAAAATTGAATGAGCTTAGAACAGTTACATAACAGTTATCTCACACAATGCGATGCTGAGTTTCAAGTAAATCTCCACTCGTTCTTAGGTTACTGCGCCCACAAAATTTCTAATACACCTTATAAATGTTTTCTAAAAAAGAATCGAAACGTATTAATCTGCAAAAGGTTGAAAACTAATAATTTTGCGAATTCAATATTCATTAATTAATAATCATTGAAGGCATAAAAAAATTTAAATTGGGGAAAAAAAGCATACAAGTTGATATGGGTGGCAGGGTGGCATTACATTAACTACATTAAGATGGCTCATCATTAATATTTTAATAATTATTGCTTTATATATATAATAATTCATTACCATGATCAGACACCAGAAAGTAAGACCAAAATTAATGAACACAGAAACACATAAACTAAAATAAGAAGAAGGAGCAGAAGCCACCACGGCTTAAGAGGGTGAAAAGGGTTAAAGATGTTTCACGGGTGCTCAACTTTCTTGAATTCAGCGATGATAACAATTACTGTAAAAAATAAGCAAGAAAAATTTAAAACTTAACGCGAATACCAAATATATATTAAATTAACACAGTATTTATATTACCATGAGGTAGGGAAATCCGTATTTGGTTAAAAATGAGATTAAAGACTATATACAGGTTGCGAAATTTTAAGGATATAAATAATTGTGTGGGCAACATTTCATATTATTCGAATCAATTTCAATTAAATACTGTAATTTATTTATTATCTTAAACACATTCATCAATAACGTAACTTTTCAAAGAAGTATAATTAAGGTGATGTTAATTTAAACTTATATTACGTATCGATTACACCAATCCTCATTTTAAAGCTTAAACAGTTTATTAAACCCACAAATATTATTACATTAATAGTGTTAATAATTAATGTAAAAATTGTTATAATATAGTTCAACCCAAATAAATTGTTTCTATATAAAAGAAGTATTAGACACTGCGAAAAATAACTGACGTTAAAATATTTACTTCGAGATATAAATTATTTTTTCTGTTAATCTTCAATCTGTGATGCTATACGATGAATAGTTGTTAAAAACTTATCATTAAATTGTAATTATTATTATTTTTTTCTAAAACACCCATTTCTTGAAGAAAAATTAGTTGTGAAAACTAATATATTACAACAGCTACCACATAGTTAAAACACACAACTACCACATATGTTAAAAAAAAATTTCAAGACTTTTTTTAATCGCTGTTGATGTGCAATTCCTGATTCTATACGCGTAATTTATAAATATTTTAATTAAAACGCACTTTTTATTAAAATTAATTAAAATTTATCTTTAATTAATTTATTTTTATCAAAATGTTTTCTTTATGTTTATAATTTTTTCATACTTGTATTTCTCAATGAAAAATTATTTATTTATTTATTTTAAAGAAGGAATTCATATAAAATTTATTAAAATCAACATTTCTAGATAGCAACGAATCCTAATAAAAAATTTCGGTTTCCATAAAACTAACCAAAATCTAATACATTTGAGCATTACTTCTAAAAAAGGATGTGTTGTATTCAGGTTCAAATTCCTGGGATCTCTCTCTCCGATATTTTCTTGTAGGAAAAAGAAAAAAAAAAAGAAGAAGAAGAAGATCCTATAGCAGAAAAAAATGCGTTGAAGTGTTTTAGAACTCCTTTTTTACCAGCTGTTCCCAATATTTTCCGATAACCAAGTTTCTGTGAAAAGAATTTTTTTATACCAAGACTCTTTGGGGACTGAGGCTTAGCCAAACCTTTTTATTTTTCAAAAGAGGCTTTTCTTTTCTTTTTTTTTTTCTTTCACCGTGATAATCATATCTGCCGAAATAGCTTGATTGTTTATTTTAGAAAGTAGCTAGTTTTTGAAAATGGGGAAAAAAAAAAAAAGTAAAGTTTTAGGTAATTCAAAACGAAGCAAACGTGTTTATTTGAGCACGTTTTCAACAAATATTGTCGGATGTTTGTTTATTGAAAATATATTATGTTTGCATTGTAAAAGAGGGTTAAATCCAAGGGGATTTCTTTTCTTCCGAAAATATGATAGGAGAGATGTAGAGTTGTAACTGATAAAACAAAAGGCTGTTTAAACGTAAATAAGAGCTACAAGTAAAAATAATAGTCAATTTGAGTCGATAAACATACGTGTAAAAGAATGCTTTACTTCAAATTCATATTTAATGATAAAAATATTAATTAAATGTAGGATAAAAAACTGTTGTTTTAAGACACTGAACGAATTTAACATGGAAAATTATTAGCACATTTGAATGTGAATGCATGTTTAATAAGTTAAGCATGTATTTAAAAAAAAAAAAAAAAAAAAAAAAAAAGGCAGATAGTTTGTTTGATTTATTATAAGATAGTATTTTGTTTTATTCTTTATTTATGGTCATCCCGTTCAAATGAGCGAATTTGCATGGATTACTGGCTTTAACATATAATCGATTACATTAGACACAGCAAATTGCAATCAGAATGCATATATGTTAAATATCTCACGAAATATGAGCATTTTTACTGAATAATTTTTAACTACGTAGGCGCTAGCTTTAAAAAAATTCATATGCACAGTTTTATAGCCAAAAGTATTGAGACACTTATACTAAAATTCCAAACAAATATTGTGTAAATTCAAAATGTTATAAGAGATAGAATGAATAGAATTTCAGCTTCTCTCATTAAAAAAAAAAAAAAAAAAAAAAAACTAGTATGTTGTGGCCACCACAAGACTTTCTTCTATATTTTCCTATACATATTCACTCAGTAACAATAATACGATTTTGTTAAAAGTAAAAAAAAATCGATAATTTTGTTTTAAATTATCACAGATTTATAGTTCAATCACTCCTTTTAAAGGTATTGACGAGACCTTTCGAAGATACCCATCTTGAAACTTTACCTCCCCCGGGGTGGGGGGGGGGGGGTACTTCCCTCCAGGGTAGAGAACCGATGCCCCCACATGCACAAAATTTTTTTCCTAGTTAACTACTACTATTATCAATAATTCATATTAATTTTACAATCACAAGTTTAAAATAACTCTCATTGTGCACATTTATACGAAATTTTGTCCTATACTGCCATATTAAAAGTTTACAAAAAGTGCGATCACAGCGCCACCTGTTGAGCGATTAATCCCCAAATCTAATCGGTGTCGTGCTACTTGCGACCGTGTGATTTCCGAAATAGGGGATTATCGTGCACTTTCCGAATGGAACACCTGTTAGCTTGCCTTCTGCTTCTTTCCCCTCCCAGAGAGCCCAATTCCTCTCTCCTAATCTATGAAGAGATTAACTGTTTTTGTTAGAAGTTGTCTGAAAGAAAAATGATATATTCGGACTTTGAAAGTCAACCCTTCTCATTTATATTTGGGTATGTCCCCTCTCTGGTCATAGATAAGCTGATAAGATCTTTTAAATTTTGCCTGTGTTAAAACATGATTATTGATCGTTATATGCGCTGATATATGTGTATGGATGCTTTTAATCTGTATTCAAAATACTTCGTGTGTGTATATATGTATATATATATATATATACATATATATATATATATATATATGTATAGGGGAAGAGGGGGGACATTGGGACACTTTTTATAAAAGCATATTATTTTCCAATTAAAAAAAGTTTTAATGCTTTTGTGCAGTTTTATTTAAATACTTGTGTTATTGGTCACCTTTTAAATGTGTAATGAGCATTGTTTAATGTGTTTTTCAAACAGAAATAATTAAAACATAACTTATGCAAAAGTGTCCCAATGTTCCCCGTGCAGGGGCAGATTGGGACAACACTGATTTAATGATGGGGCACTTTGGGACAACCATCTTTTTATTTATCTAATTACAATATTGCAAAATATTTTGCTAAAGTAAATAAAAGGTTTTCAAAACAATGAATTTGATGCAATAATAAATAATAATAAAGTAGGTAATTATGAAAAAATGTAATTGTTATGAAGCATTACTGCATATTCATATCTTAATGCACATCAAAACCCTGCATGTCTACACAAAACTTTAATGTTATGTAGGATCGTGTTGCTGGCATAGTTAAGTTGAGAACATGATATTAAATAATCTTTCAACAAGAGTTCTTGTTCAGCTGTGAATATTTGTTGATGTATATTTGGATTGAAACTTATAATTTATATTTGTAGTACACACTCAATCTTATTTTCTCTAATTTTCTTTCAATGTATTAAATAATGTAGATTTTGGTATATAATATTTAATTGCAACTTCCCTCACAGAAAGTTTATCTTTGATTATTTCATTTATTGCCTTTTCTATATTTTCTTCTGAAATTTTAATTCTTTCAGTTTTTGGCTAATAATTTCTAATCATTTTCTATTTATTTAAAGAATACCTAGAAAAAAAAATGAATACAATTAGCTTATATGTGCAAAAAATAAGTAAATAAATAAAAATATATTGGTGTTAGAAATGAATGGGCCATTGGAGCAGTACCAATGTGTCCCATGCATTGGTGTCCCAATCTACCCCATCAGGTCATTTTCAAAACAAATGTTTATGCCTAATTTTCTAGAGCACATGGGCTAATGATCTATAGTGGAAACGAAAGCTTAATGTTTATAAAAACACATAGTACTTTTAAAAATTAAAATATTTATTTCTCACTACCTAAAAAATCAACATTAATTTACTTGAAAAAAATTACTTTTCATATGATAAAATAAACTAACCTTGTTCACAGGCATCAGACTTGAATGATTGAGTTGAAATCATAAATATGAAGATGTACTACTAAGTGCTATCTAGTGTGATTGTTTACAAATTTTATTTTGCAATTATAAAGGGATAAAAGCAGTAGCGGCTCGTGAGATTCCTTTACAGGGGGGCTGCATAGCTGTATGTATACGTAAGATTTGAGAAAAAAGCGAAAATGATTTTCTAAATCTGTTTTAATCGGGGTCTTCGGGTTTTATATGCGCAGACTGAGCAAGAAGCAGAGCAATACAGGATACAGCATAGATTTAAAATTTTATATTATTGGACATTCATTACAAAGAAAAAAAAAATCTGGAGATTTTATTTTGTTAACTTTATTTATTAATGATAATCAATTTTCCCCAAATAAAATATTTTTCATCTGCATGCTATTATTTTCTCCAAGATGGTACGAAGTATACATACATGATTGTAAATCAAATTTTGCTCATTAAAAAGATACACACAATGATTTATATAAAAATAATAATAAATAGTTTGATTACATACTTATGTAGATCTGTACAGTTCTTGCGATAATAACTGCCAATAATTCGAATCTATAGTCCATAATGATAAATAATTTCTTTTTGTGTCTCTGTACAAAAATGTATAAGTCCTGTACTCATCAAAATTATACAAATTGCGTGACGATTACCTATAACCTATCTACCAATTTTTAGCTCAATTGGATAAAACATTTAGGCGCAACCGCACTTCATAAATTTAAGTCCATTAATCAAAATGATAAGGAATTTTTCTTTGTGTCCTTGTAACAGAACTATAAGTCTCACATCCATCAAATTCTATACAGCTCGTTTGATGGTGACCTTTCACATACCTACCAGCTTTCAGTTCAATCGAACCAAGCATTTAGATGTTATGATATTCACTCACATATATACACTTACTCACACCATACATATAACACTGTAAAAATAGCAAAAATGAGCTCAGGAGACCTCAAAACATTATAGTAATGTGTAAAATCTTGCACATCACATAGATTATGAAATGCTTGTCTAACATTACGAACATTTTATTGTTATTATTTTTTTTAATGCGAACTTTACACACATGTACAGTAAACTAAAATTTACACATGGTACAGTAAACTAAAATTTTATTTAAATATGAAACCTTAGTATAATTAAAAATGAATTTCCAAAATTTGCTGCACATCATCTGTATTGCCGTGCATAAAAAAGAACATCTACAAATGTTAAAACACTATTTTCTTTAGATATATTTAAAAAGGCTTGAATAGTATGTATCAGTTTAATTTGGTTTGAAATATTATCCAAGCCAGCAGTGCATTCTGGATGTTTTGTGTGTTCTCGTAAAAGAAGTATATAGGAAAAATAGTGTGGCCAATCTACAGAACGGATATTAAAATGTTTAAATTTCCGAGCATATTTCTGAAAGTTCTCACTCAAATAGAAAGAGAGATGAAACGAAGTTATAAATGCTTTCCAACTTCGTTGTATGAAAATGTCAGAAATTAAAAATTTAGTAATCTCATGTTTTTAAGAAAGGTTCGACGGCTAATATTTCTCATCAAAATAGAAAAACATTAGTGACTAAATTACAAGTGAAAAAAAAAAATAAAAATAATTATAATTATAATTTTCATAATAACCTTATCAACAAAGCGATTAAACACTTGATAAATTTTAAATATTATGTTTAAGGCAAAATTTATATAAAAATTGAGATTCTGTCTATTCAACGTTTCTGCCATTGGCAAACCAAGAAACCGAAAAACCGTTCGAAATTTCCATGTAATATAAAATAAAAATCTGCTTGAAAAATAAATAAAAATGACTTCTATTTTCTCATATAATCGTGAATAACCTTCATGCTAAATTGTTTTACCTCTCATACATAAATAATCATCAAACACAGCGATTACCGCATTAAAAACTGTGAAGAAAGAACGTAGATTACAAAGGGAAATTGTTCTTTTCCAGCATTACCGAAATCCCTAATCAGGTTGGTGCTGCAGCGAATGCAGCTCCAACCAAATGGTCGAAACTGGTAGGGAAAACGAGTTGTAACTGTTCTTTCCCTAAAGAAATCCCTTTTTTCGGGAGCTGCATGAATGAGCAGTCCCTTTACGAATTTTCGAGGTGCTATTGCGTTTAAAAAGTTAATTTTTCTCAGCTTTTTAATAATTTTTCATGATAACGAAGTAATCTGCTTTTCTATATGCATAATACTATACAATATAATAATATTATTTTCAAAATATTTTGAAAGTTGATAAAATAATTTTTTCGAATATTTCTGGGGGGGCTGCAGCTCTGCAGCTCCTGCCACGAGCCGCCACTGGATAAAAGCCTTTGTCCCAATGTGCCCCGTGTCCCAATGTACCCCCTTCTCCCCTATTCTAAGTATTTAAAAAAATTATTAAAAACTACTTTATTTATCAAATGTGAAAATTTTTAATACTTAATTTGTTTAATAGAGCTATTTGAGCTTTTAAATGAAAAACCAATTTGTAAATATTTTTAATTAAAAAGAAAAATTCTATGAATGATTAAAAATGAAATTAAATAAATAAAAATAGTTTTAAAAAATTAACTAAAACGATTAGATAAACAATTTAATTAATAAAAAAAATTATATATTTCTAATGGATTGATTGAGATTACTTAATGGCAATGTTTCGTTTTTCAATGGGGGGGGGGGGAAGAATCTGTTTTAAAATAATTTTAATATTAAAAGTTTATATATATATAGGGGTAGATATATATAAGGATTATTATAATTAGAAAAATTAGTTAAAAAGGTATTTAATAAAATATTATAATATATATATAAATAATTTTTAACAATTAAATTCGGTACATTTTCTTTATATATTAATATATACATTTATATTAATATTTATGAAATTTTAAAATTCCAAATTTACTTAAGATTTTTAATATAAGCCATAAAAACACAGGAATACTGGAGGTTTTTTTTTTCTTTTCTTTAAGTAATTTATTAATAAATTTTTACCACTTGATTATTATTGATTGTATAAATATTTGTACCTGCTTATAGCTTGGACTGTTGGTGTTTGGTGTTTTGGGAGAAAGGCTGATTGACTACTCTATGGTCTTAGGCCTAAGGAGTAGTGCCCGCTGTGGGGGGAGGGTCTTTCTAAACGGCCCTAGCCCGTATTTATGCAGGTTTCTGAGAAAACCATCAAAAACTTTTAATGGCTAGACCGACGAGCACGCCCTGTGATCGAGCCCGGCATCCCTACGTCTACCAGCTTTGAGCGTAGAACCACTTGGCCGCTATTAGGCCCTACAGCTTAGCATAATAATTTTTTAAAAAATCTGTATGAGTAAATATTAAATTTATTACAAGTTACGCATGTCCAGGGAGCGTTCTTATTTCTCTTGTTTCACGGTAATTATAAGAATTTCAGACACAATTCAAGCTTGTTTAACATTCTGAATTATTGCTTTTTTTTTTTTTTTTTTTTTTTTTTTTTTTTTTTTTAACTTTGATATCAAGTCATAAAAAAAAAAAAAAAAAAAAAAATATATATATATATATATATATATATATATATATATATATTTTTCTATAAAATATTTAAATGCAAAATATTAGGCTATGCTTTATTTTACTGGTTAAATATATAATACTAAAAGCACAATACTTAAAAAGAAAAAAAAAAAATACACAATGTTGTATTGCAAATAAAATGATTTATCAATCAAATTGATCTATCAATGATTTATAAATCATGAATTTTTAGAAGCCTAAAGTTTTATTTTTATATTAATCAAAATGTTATAATAATGTTTCTCCAAAAACATTAATATGTTTAACATATACAATATTAAGCATAGTTACAAATAAATTTCGTAGTAATATATAAAATTATCACCGCATATTTCGAATGAACATAAAACTAATTCATAATAAAATTTTAAAAGCCTAAAGTTTTGTTTTTTACATTAATCAAAATGTTGTAACAATGTGTTTTTCAAAGAACACCAATGTATTTACTTTTCAAAAAATCTTTATAAACTATATTTTATTAAACTAAATTTTTATATGACAATTAAATTATAAATATAGGTTTTTGACATTTTTGACAAGGAGGTTTTTGACATGACGATTTGAACCATGGTTTAAACCGTCAAAAATTGCCATGCGTCAAAAATCTGCCAACCCTGATAACAAATATGAAACAAGTAAAACAGCATAAAATAATAATAATAATAAATTATTAACATTATTATGCAACATCTATGGATTTAAATAACAATTTCAATATAAAGGTTAGAAATATAATTCATGTATAACATAAGTTTAAAATAACATCACAATTATTGTATTGTTTAAAAAGTAAGGTCATTAATTAAGATGTTTAAGATAATAGTTAAATTATTGAATCAAATTGAAATTCATTTTAACGAATGTCTTTAAAGTACAAAATGGCATGTTGCCTAACACAATTTTTAATATACTTAAAACTTCTGAACTTGCAGATGGTCTAAAATCTCATTTACATTATGATCATTTAATTAACATGTTAATTAATCAAAGATTTCCCATTAAATTTTATTTCTCGCTTGCTTATTTTTTTATAAGCCGTTGTGGCTTCTTCTAGTGATTATTGTTTTCTGTCATATTTTGTTTACATTTATTGTATATAAACAACAACAATATACAACTCATAATAAACTTTTCATTATATTTTGCCTTGTAAAAAGCTTTATTTCTAAATGCAAATATTTATTAATTCAAGTCTTCCTTGATAATGTATGATTATTGTAATGATAAGTCAGTACTTGACGTAAATAAAAATTAACTTGATGTAAAAAAATAAAAATAATGTATAAATAAATAAAAATTAACGTGCAAATACACACATGTATTTAAAAAAAAAAAAAAAAAAAACACGTTATGTATGAGGACCTGTTATACAATATGCATATGCAAATAACACTATTTTCTTCCGAGAGATTATTCATAAAAGCAATAAATACGACACAATTTTTTTTTTCTTGTATGTATATAGTCAACTGTAAAGGGATTAAGAAAACATCTACCTTCCCCCTTTATGAATCAGTGTATGTAAGACATAGAAAATATATATATATATATATATATATAAATAATAGATATATTCTATATATATATATATATATAAATATATATTTTATATATATTTTTATATATATATATATTTTAACAATAGTCTTATAATTGAAATATCTAATTTCACTATTACGGTGTAAAAAATTTCACATACATACAATATATATATATATATATATATATATTCACGCATACAATGTATTTTCATACAAATTAAAAGCATCCATATGCATTTATCCTCACAACAGAATCATGTATCTTAACTTAACAGAAATTTAAACGATCTTCAAAAATTAGAGATTGTCTAAAAGCTGTTCTTCCGCTTTCGCTACTAATTTATCTTGAACGAAAGAGGGAGCATGCTCAAATAAAAATGAGAATGATGGACTTTCACAGTCCCACTTAATCGTTCTTTTTTTACTGACAGCTTTTAACAAAAGTAGCTAATCCCCTAGATCGATTAGGGAATTATGACTGTGCTCTCTGGCACGATACCCCCTTTATCTTGAAATGGGGAAGGAAAAAGCTGCCAGGTGTAAGATTTGTTCGCAAATAGCACGGTGCGGAAATCGCACTCTCGGAAGTAGCACGTAACCATCTAATCAGCACCAGTTTATGTCGGGGTGCAACTAAATACAAAGTTTGGTTAAATTTCATTCATTGGTTCGTGAGATACAGCGTCCACAAGAAACGTGATACACACAGACAGACAGACATTTTCTAAAAATTATCATTTCGTGTTCAGGACATCCCAAAAGTGTAAATACATCAAAAAACGAAAGTCGAAAATTTTCGAATCCAATACTTTCTCTATATTACATATAGAAGAAAGTAAATAAAAAAAAGAAGATGATAGAGGGTTTTATTAATATTTATTTACAATCAACGAACACTCTATTACCATTGGGAATTGATTAAATCAAAATAAAAATGTGAGTAAAACCCCTTATAGTTTAACTTTTATTCTGAGAGAAGTGAAATTCTTTCTATTCTATCTTTCATAATTTTTTTAATTTACCTGATATTTGTTTGGGGTTTTCATATAAGTTGCTCAATGCTTTTGGCTATTAAATTATGCAAATGAGATTTTTTTTAAAGCTAGCGCATGCGTAGTTAAAAATTATTTAGTAAAAATGCTCATATTTCGTAAGATATTTGATATTTTTGCATTTTGATTACAGGATGCTGTGTCTAATGTAGTATGAAAAATTTTCTAAAAATATCTTTACCCTACGTGTTATAATTTAAAAAGTAGAATTTTTTTTTTTCAAAAAAAAAAAAAAAAAAAAAAAAAAAAGTTATATTTTCGTGAATATATGAGGTAGCCTCACAAAAATTTATACAGATAATGAGAAAAACCTTCATATCACATGCTACAGCCAAAACGCATTTAAAGCATTACTTTTTACAGGGTGACCCAAAATATTTTGTTTTTTGTTTAATTTTTTACTGGTCCTTTTTTCCTCTTCAGAACAAAATTTTTCCTAAAATATATGAGGTATAACATGTTCTTT
Organism: Salticus scenicus; assembly: GCA_963930645.1. Taxonomy (NCBI): domain Eukaryota; kingdom Metazoa; phylum Arthropoda; class Arachnida; order Araneae; family Salticidae; genus Salticus; species Salticus scenicus. Next base: position 280,798,420 of record OZ005656.1, on the reverse strand, counting down.
ACACTGCCAAAATTTCAAGATGATTCTTAAAGATTTTTTCTAGATACACTATTTTAATACAGGATGTCCATAAAAGAATGTCCCAGTTTCAATGGTATATTATAACAGTTCAGTTTAGACTATTTACATCAAATCATACATCAAATTGAAGGTAAACTAACCTAGTTTATCCTACAAATGTTCAATATGTGCACTTTAGTTATACGGCACACATCCAACCTGTAGTCCAATTCTTCCCACACTTTAATTGATCGTTCCGTGCTTCTTCCTTTACAAACACATCCGATCGTTTCGAATTGCCTATATCATCGGCGAATGCTTTTGCCACATGGGGGATCACATTTAAGCTTTAAACAAAACGCACGTTGAACTGAAATTAAATTACAGATTGACTTTTAGCAAATTGCAGAACATAAAACGCTTTACGCTCAGCAGTCGCCATTTTGCGTATGTGGTGCTGCAAGCAGTGATGCCAGATGGTCGAAAATTATTTCCCCAAACAGGTCTTCAAATTTCCCTCAAATCAGGGTTTTTTTTCGAAAAAATCCCCAACTTGATTTCTACTAAAAAGGAAAATTAAATTAAAATAATAATAATAATAATAATAATAAAAATAAATAAATATCAAGCAGATTTTTCTATGATTTAAGCTCAGATTTTTCACCAAATGAAGGCAAATTTGAAAAAAAATCCCCAAATAACTATAAAGCTATTGAAAGTCTCTAGTCGTAAGGATAAATCATTACGTTGCCAACATTGACAGAAAGTTGAAGAACTCCCCAGATTTGTCCCCAAAAATTTTAGAATTCCCCAAAAAAGTCCCCACAAACATTTGGTCCCAAAATTGTCCCCAGAAGCTTCAAAAATCCCCAAAATGGGGACAAAATCCCCAATCTGGCATCACTGGCTGCAAGCGAGATAACTGGGACATTCTTTTATGGATATACTGTATTAGTGTTTCTCAATGGAAAATTATTTGTTTATTTATTTTAAAGAATGAATTCATACAAAAATTTATTAAAATCAAAAGCAACGAATCCCAATAAAAAATTTCGGTTTCCATAAAACTAACCAAAATTTAACTAACCATTATTTCGAAAAAAAGGCTGTGTTGTATTCAGGTTCAAATTCCTGGGATTTGAATTCCCCGATATTTTCTTGTCAAAGAAAAAAAAAAAAAATAAATCCCATATCAGACAAAATGTGTTGAAGTGAGTTTTAGAACTCCTTTTTTACCAGCTGTTCCCAATTACCAAGACTCTTTGGGGACTGAGGCTCAGCCAAACCTTTTCATTTTTCAAAAAAGGCTTTTCTTTTCTTTTCTTTTTTTTCACCGTGATAATCATATCTGCCGAAATAGCTTGATTGTTTATTTTTGAAAATAGCTAGTTTTTGAAAATGGGGGAAAAAAAAAAAGGAAAGTTTTAGGTAATTTAAAACGAAGCAAACGTGTTTATTTGAGCACGTTTTTAACAAATATTGTCGGATGTTTGTTTATTGAAAATATATTATGTTTGCATTGTAAAAGAGGGTTAAATCCAAGGGGATTTCTTTTCTTCTGAAAATATGATAGGAGAGATGTAGAGTTGTAACTGATAAAACAAAAGGCTGTTTAAACATAAATAAGAGCTACAAGTAAAAACAAGTAATATAAAAGAAAATTTTTTAAAGTAAAAAAAAAAAAAAATAAATAAATAAATAAAAGCTAAACTATAAGGGGCTTTACTCACATTTTTATTTTAATTCAATTAATCCCCAAAGATATTACAGTGTTTTCGCTTATTGTAAATAAATATTGATACCCCCCCCCCCCCCCCAAACATCTTTCGTTTTTTTGAGAAGAGCTTAAATTCTGTTTATTCTACCTTTCGTAACGTTTTGAATTTACATGATGTTTGTTTGGGGTTTTCATATAAGTTGCTCAATGCCTTTGGTTATTAAATTATGCAAATGAAATTTTTATAAAGCTTACGCATGCTAAGTTAAAAAATTATTTAGTAAAAGTGCTGGTATTCCGTAAGATATTTAACATTTTTGCATTTTGATTACTGTACGGTGTGTTTAATGTAGTGTGCCATATTTCCTGAAAATGGCTTTGCACTGGGTCTAATACCCTACGTGTTATAGTTGAAAAAGTGAAAATTGATTTTGCAATTTTTTAAAGAAACTGTTACATTTCCATGAATATATGTGGTAGCCTCATAAATCTTTATACAGATAATGACAAAAGTCCTCATAATCACATGCTCTAACCAAAACGCATTTAAAGCATCACTTTTTACAGGGTGATCCAAAATATTTTGATTTTTGTTTAATTTTTTACTGGTCCACTTTTCCTTTTTATGACACAACTTTTCCTGAAAAATATGAGGTATGACATGTTCTTTACACTACCAAAGTTTCAAGATGATTTCTAAAGAACGTTTCAAGATATTTAACAAAACATAAAACAACAAAAGTATTCACATTATTTTGTCAGCCAATCTATCTGTATGTGTATTGCTGAAATTTTGTCTGCCCTTTGTAGTATTTGCAGAGCTGCCAACCTAATCCGGCAAATTGTTTGTACCGCCCCTTTCCCTACACCACTTAATTTTTAGAGTATTAGTTTTCTTAATTAATCGTAAATATATTTAAAGAGAACTATTCTAAAAATTTAGTGGTGTACAAAAAGGGGCGGAACTAACAATTTGCTGGATTAGGTTGGTAGCTCTGTATTTGTTCTTTGGAGGAGACCAAACTTAAAAAAAAAATTTAAGGACGTTTTTAAATAAGGAAGATATACCTATTTTAATACATACACATAACCATATTTTATTGTTATATAAAAAGACACTTACTTACGTAAATCACATAAATATATTATACGTAAATGTTACTGCACACACATATCAGCTTATTGCATATAAATATAGTTAAACACATAAATACACTAAAATATATTATAGATAAATATTATCACTCATTTATAATTAATGCATAAATATGTTATGTATAAATATTATTACCTTGAGAAACTTTTTTTTTTCTAAACACCTGATAACTGCCAACATCCTAATTAATATTCTGTAGTATTGCATCACACGCTTTTTTTTTTTTTTTTTTTCTCCGCACCAGTATTTTTTGAAAGTATTCTTCTTATTTAATCTTAATTGCATTTTGAGAATATTTCTCTTCAAATTTACTGGTGTGAAAAAAAAAGGGGGAGGGGTAACAACACTACGGAATATTAACTAGGATGTTGGTAGGTATGCAGGGCTGCCACAGGCGACTTATTATTATTATTTTCGTACCACTATTTCATAACATGAAATTTATAATAAATTTATGCACGCAAAGTGCAGATTTACCTGCGAAAATATATTATCAATTTTATTTTTTGGAAATAGTGGTACAAAAAGAATATAAAAAAAAGTCGCCTGTGGCAGCCCTGTAAGCAATTTTATGACTCGATGTGTTTCTGCAGCATACAAATTTAATTTATATATTTTCACACATGCATTTCTTAACAAACATTATTTGCTATCTTTCAACAGAATGAATTAAAATAAAACTTATTACAATGAATAATCCTAGCTTTTAATAAATTAAAAAAAATTCTAAGGAATGTGCGAGTAACTTGTTTAAATAGGTACATGTGTGCTGTCTAATTTTTCAAACACCAACACTAATCCACACATATATAGTATCTATAAATCTATATCTTTATTTATCTGTATATCTATATCTATATCTATGAATATCTACAGTCGGTAACAAAAGTGTCCGAACACTAGCAAAAATTCCTATGTAAAAAATGTACACTTCATACGGTTTTGTTAAATAAATCCTTATCGAATCCTGTTCTTAGTCAGTGTAAGAACATTATTCGGCAAGGATTTATTCAACAAAACCGTAAGTAGGTAAGAAAGGCCGGTTCTAGCCCAGGCGGCGGAGGGACCGAGGGACCGGCAAGCCGGGCGGGTGTCACACCACCCCCTGAGGGGTGTGGATGAGTTGGTATTGACCTTGAGACTTCCTCTAACTTAATCGTAAAAGATGACGAGGGTATTAATGAGGAAATTTAATTAAAAAAATTAATGAGTGATTTATTGTAAAAGGTGACGATGGTTTTAAAGCGATGTTTTCGGTAGAATGAAAAAAGCAGGATATTGTTTGTGACTCATTAGGAAATTAATTAGGAAATTAATTAGGGAGTTAATTAAGAAATTAATTAAGAAATTAATTAAGAAATTAATTATAAAAATTAAAAATTGCGAAATAAAAAAGGAATCGATTTAATTTAAGGATGTGGGTGGGAATATACTATGAAAGAAATAGAGAGGTTTGACTGAGGTTCGAACCCGGTACCTTGCAGTAAAAATATTTCAGTAGTTTTCGCGTGTGTGTGAGTGATTTTTATAGTATATGTCTGCACTGTTCTTTTAAAACTATGAATGCTAGTGTCCGAAAAGAATTCAATCGTTTTAATGATATTAATTAAAGAATAATAATTAAGAAAAATATTAATTAAGGATCTTCTTGTAAAAAATCATCAAATATTTTCCGAAAAAAAGGCAATGAAAGCAAAAATTAAGTATAAAGAATGAAAGAAAGTTTAGAAACATAGATTTTGACTGAGATTCGAACCTGCTACCTTGCAGCAAAAAAAAATATTTCAGTAGTTTTCGCATATGTGTGAATGATTTTTCTATTATATGCCTATGCAGATCTTTTTTAACCTAAGAATACTATTGTCTGAAAATTAATCAACCATAAAAATGATATTAATTACAGAATAATAATTAAAATAAATAAATAAAAAATAATAATTAAAGATCTTGTAAAAATTCACCAGATGTTTAAAAACTCAAATGTGCTGTAAGTGAAATTAGATTAGGATGAAAGACGAGAATTGTTTTTTGAAAGATAACTAAAAAAGAGTGATTAAAATTTCTTATTAATTACTTAATTGAAGAAAGTTTGTTAAAAAGAAAAAAAAAAAAAAAACTGTTTACCATAATGATTTTTTAATTATGAATAACTAGTATCCATTTTAAACTGTATATATTTTTTCCATTATAAATATGATATCTTAACACGAAAAGATCGACTTTATTCACCAACGGTGACGTCACAATGTTTGCGTAAAAGGAGGTAGCATACCCTTCAGAAATTTCTGAGAATTGGGTTGGGTACGGCATTGTCAAAAAAAGAGGGGAAGAAAATTCCAGATTTAGCCTCAACTCTTCACACGTTTAAATATGTTTACTGTTGGATGTACTAAAAATTATCTGCTATTTTGAATTATGTTCAGTTTGAAGAATGAAAAAAACTTCATAGAATGTAAAATTAAAAGTTTATCATTCTCGAAAAATTCACTGTTTGAAAAAAGTCTTAACAAGTTTAAGAAAATATCGTAACATATTGTATTATATTTTACCTCTATCATTTTTCAGAAGTTACTTTAGTGCAAAATAATAGCTGATGTCGAAAATTTCTCTACCTTAAACAGTTATACTTGAGATATAACTTTTTGGAATCTTCTTATCACTGTCATCGAACATACTTGTATACTTAAAGATTTTTACAAAGGGGTATTTAATTATAAATTATATTTAAATTTCCTTATACTCGTTAAAATATTGTAAGTACGTATTTTTATTTTAAGTTTTGTATTATAGTACTAGAAATCTTCCAACATTCTTAAAATAATATAAGTTTTCGAACAGAGTGTTAATTAGAAATTACCATTTTTTTAGTTTTTATCGTGATCTGGAATCGAACCTGACACTTCCCGAAAATTTTTTGTAATTTATACTCAACATTAGTGATTTCAAGCTATACTATCTAAGAATTATTCAATAATCTGTGTCAAATAAAGACTTTACAACTACCTTTTTTTACTACTTTTCACTACATTCTACCACTTTAACAAAGTGAAATTCCCCACGTCATATGTTACATTCACTCAGTTTTTCTTTACAGATAGCAAGTTTGTAAATGATGAACACTAACTTTGAAAAAATTCAGAGCTGAAAAAATATTAATATAAATGTTTTATAAATACATTCATGTTCACAGATGCATACTTAAGTTTTCTAAAGTGTATTTAAACATACTAAAAAAATTATTCAACCAAGTATTGTCGATTACAAACATATGTATATAAACTGAAAATGTTTTTGTACAAAGTATTTTAGAAATTTAGATAACTTATTCTTGAATAAAAATATAAGAAACTTATTTTTACAATAATAAGATTGAAAATGTATGATAAAATTACAAAGTTAGCAGCATAAGAGACTAAGTATTTGAAAAAATCATGATGTATGGAATTTTAGTGTTTCACACATGTTAACAACACATCTTATTTTACAAAGTGCTAAGTTCTTTAGTCATTTAGTTTGAAGTTTTTCAGACATATGCTTATAAACTGAAATTTTTTGTGAATGAAAAATTTTTTACACAAAGTATTTTAGAAAAAATATCATCTCAGAAATTAACTTACTTATTTTTAGAATAAAAATATAAGAAACTTATTTTTACTAATGATAAGAATGAAAATCTAAGGTAAAATCTCATTCATATAAATTTAAGAGACTACAAATATTTGAAAAATCATGAAGTATGGAATTTTAATGTTTCACATATGTTACTAACGCATTTTATTTTACAAAGTACTAAGTTTTTTACTCATTTAGTTTGAAGTTTTTCAGACATATGCTTATAAACTGAAATTTTTTGTGAATGAAAAATTTTTTACACAAAGTATTTTAGAAAAAAATATCATCTCAGAAATTAATTAACTAATTTTTAGAATAAAAATATAAGAAACTTACTTTTTCTAATGGTGAGAATGAAAATGTAAGATAAAATCTCATTCATATAAATTTAAGAGACTACAAATAATTGAAAAATTCTGAAGTATGGAATTTTAATGTTTCACATATGTTACTAACGCATCTTATTTTACAAAGTGCTAAGTTTTTTAAAATCATTTAGTTTGAAGTTTTTCACACAAATGTTTATAAACGAAATTTTTTGTAAATGAAAAATTTTACACAAATTATTTTAATACAAATACTATCTCAGAAAAATTAACTTTTTGTTTTTAAATTGAAAATGTAAGCTAAAAATCGAACACTTATCAAATTTAGAAGCTGCAGATGTATGAAGAAATCATGAACTTGAAACTATTAACAAAATTAATTCTTTGAAAATACTAAACCACGAGTTTCAACAAATCTGTAATCAACTGTTAAAAAACATAGATCTTAGAATGTTTTTCACCCTAAAAAGTTTAACGTAGATGCGACATTCATAAAAATACAGAGTGAAAGTGTCCAAATTATCTGTTTAGACATGTTGGTAAACTAGAATTTTCCACAAGATTCGAGTATTATAGCAAGGTATGAGATAATATTTGACTAAATTTCCACTAATATTGGCGATAGTTGTAAAAATTTGGCATGAAATAAGAGAATTTGACGTAAATTCTTAAGTAAAACTGATGAACGAAGAAAAAATTTGAATTAGTTACAATCTTTTCTCGCTGTAGAGTTGTCTATAGTTAGTAGTTTTTAAACATTTTTAAAGTCTTACTTTTAGAGTGATTTTTTATACTTTGCTAAACTGAAGTACAAAATGGATAATACTTTATCGTCTGAGGAGACCCACGTTTCTGTTCAACACCCCCCTTCATCAAGTTTTGAAGATGAGAAGTTATCCAAACTTTTTATTTGTCCAACTTGCAATAAGTCATTTTTAAAAAAAATCCTATCTTATTAGACATGTGAAGGTTCACAATGATATTAAACCTAATATTTGTTACGTGTGTGAGAAAGGATTTGTTACTTTACATCGTTTAAAAAGACATATAGAAACCCATAGAAAAATTTCCATAAGATACAAATGTGAATATTGTATTGAAAATTTCAATCGCAAGTGTGATTTATTTAAACATAAGAGATTATTTCATCAAAAAGTCTTACCTAAACATCTATGTATTGTTTGTAAAGATGCTTTTGAACACAAGTATGAATTAGAAAAGCATAAGAGGGTGCATTATCGTAAACCTGAGTATATATGTGAGGAATGTTCTATAACCTTTCCAACTAAACATGCTTTTTCAAACCATAAACGGAAAAGTCATGAAAAGACTTTACATGTATACTGTTGCGACGAATGTACTGATACATTTTCAAACAAACGACATTTTTTAAAACATAAAAGAAATATGCATAAAAAATCTTCAATGCAAACTAGATGTGATGAATGCAGTGAAACTTTTCAGTGTAAGTAGGAATTATTGCAACATAAGAGAAAGAATCATCTTAAAGACTTTAACATACGTAGAAATTGTAATGAACGAAGTACTAACAATGAATTACCAACAGTTAATAATGACAGTGATAATCTGGACTTGGTAAATTTTTTGGATAATTTTCACACTGAATGTATAAATGATGTTTTTGACTTACCTTCCAACAACTTTCAGAATGAAAATATAGACTTAGACTTCAAAATTTTTTGAACAATTCGAATGTAGAATATACAAGTGAAAATAATGTTGATGACTTATCTACCAAAGTTGAAAATAACGACTTTAATAATTTTAACCTGATACAAACTGATTTACCTCTAGTAAACTATGTCAATGAAAGTCTGAACTTGTTAAATTTTTTGAATAACTTTAATCCCAAATGCTTGAATGATTTTTCTGCTAACAACAAAAATATGAATTCGGATAATTTTAGTGCGAAGGAAAATGAATTAGTGACAGATAACTTTAACGATGAAAATCTAGACATGCTAAATTTTTTGAAAAACTTTAATGCCGATTGTATGAACGATATTCCAACAATATAGATTTGTGCGAATTTGCTGTTTTGTATTATTGTGAATGAGTTTCAAATAAAAAAATTTCAATGAAAATGGTTTGTTTTAATTTTTATTACAAAATCACTTTTTATATAATATTTTCTATTAGAATACAAACTTAAGTGTCATCTTTTTGAAATAAAGCATGTAAAAAGTTTACTTGGATATTAGAGATATACTTTTTTAATTACTGTAGAAGTATTGTTTGAGTGTAATATTTAAACACTAAGTAAAATTTATGCACAATAGTAGTTTTATAAACTATCAAACTTACATCGAAGAAGAAAAAACTTGTAAAATTGTTTTACCACTCAATTGTAAAGTACTTGTAAAAATCTTAAATGAATTTATCTTATTAACAATTTTCTGAAAAACTAACTTATAAAAATTTTTAGATATACTTATGAAGTTAGTATTTTCCTAAGTACCATATTTGAATCTTACTTTGAATATGCATATTCAAAGTGATTTGTACTTTAACTAAAATCACAATCTCTATCCCAAAGAGTGTAAAAATAATGCTATAGTAACAACTTAATCTTTTATATATAGATACTTTCACGATTGTATTTTAACTTTTTTATTTTTAGAATACAGAAAATATTTTGTAAGAATTGTGAAAGCTTAATTTTAGAAGTTTGTGAAATTTTACAAAAATTTTTTAAACATTTTTTGTCAAATGTTTTCTTTATGTCACATCACTTAGAAAAATTAATTGTTTTTAGTAGAATTGCTAACACAAGGCTTGAAGTTAGAAAATTTGTAGATGAAACTAACAACAACTTAACTGTAACAACTTAATCTTTTATATATAGATACTTTCACGATTGTATTTTAACTTTTTTATTTTTAGAATACAGAAAATATTTTGTAAGAATTGTGAAAGCTTAATTTTAGAAGTTTGTGAAATTTTACAAAAATTTTTTAAACATTTTTTGTCAAATGTTTTCTTTATGTCACATCACTTAGAAAAATTAATTGTTTTTAGTAGAATTGCTAACACAAGGCTTGAAGTTAGAAAATTTGTAGATGAAACTTAAAAGGTATGAAAAACCATATGTGAAGTAATAACAAAAATATATATAGTTTCAAGTTTAGACATGGTTGAACAAGCTTGAGGAGATGCTAAAACCTGTTGCTGACGTCATAACGCGTGTGACGGAAGATTATAATCATTGGATATGAGTTCCCCCTAATACACTACGTCACGAACCCATGATGTGACAAAAACAACCATTTTTGCTCACACTTCTCACCTTTGTTGGACTTATATTATTTTACTCTGCATATTAACGATAATCTGTAAAAAAAACTTTGTCGTTTTTACACTTTGTTGTAAAACGTTTTCGTCTAAACATCAAATGATATATTTTAGACATCTTTTCCGTATAAGGAAAGTTGATACTTTTCTCATGTATAATAAAATTATGATTAATCGAAATCCCGATATGACTTAAACCACTGTCCTATAGAAATATTTGAAACATATGTGTTTAATACAGTGCTTTTTTATACAAACGAAAGCAGTGAATGTGATTTAGAAATATTTCAGTCATACATACAGCACTGAAATATATACTCAAGTTTGTGAAAAACTCAAGTCTGAATTAAAAGAAAAGCATGCTTTGAAATGGTATATGGTCACGAAAGTATCCTTAGAACGTAAAAAACCTGATGAATATGTGGAAGAGATGCATACATATTTTAGAAGTTCTTGCATTATCGAACTTATTGAAGATACTGTTGAACATCATATTCGTGAAGGATATGCAAATATTAATATGCCCTTAGAAGAATTCATCCAAAAATTCACTATTTGGAACTAAAAATGGCTAAATACCATCCTCTAGCTGCTAGTAGCTGTATTAAGCTACCTTCAAAACTTGCTTAAAAAGATTTGGGGCGTCACATATTTCTACAAATGTGACGGATGGAGGTGGGACCCCAAATAAATAAATTTAAAAAATTTCTATAAATCATTCAAAAATAAAACTTAATCTTGAAAAATAGTAGTGTGAATTTGTTTAAGCTCATACGTAAAAACTTGTACACATATATGTACCTTCGTGAATTAATATGCACTAGTTTTACATATCACTGAGTTATGTTTTACTAATTTCAAATTTATCCTTATCTGTCACGTCACGAATACATAATTTAGCAAAAAGTACTTATGTTTACCCACAATTCTTGACTTATATTATTTTACTTTGTGTATTAAACTGACGACCTGTAAAAAACTTTGTCGTTTTTATACACTTTGAAGTAAAAATTTTCACTCTAAACATCGAATTATCTTTTACAAACATGAATGGATATGCATTTGTTTTAAATATCGCTAAGTGACATTATACCAAAGTATATTTTCTAATATTTAAACAATTTTCATTTTACAAAAATTAACTTGTATGCATTTCTAGGTCTTTAATAAAAATCTTTTAATTTTTTTCTCTCAAAGACTTTAAACTATTGGAGATGTTTGTACTTTAAGTACAATCCAATACTATTTGCATAACAATGTGGACCATCATATGTTAAGAAAATCTTAAATGTTGACTAAGTTGCAAATCTCAGTGAAAGTATTTTAAGATTACTTTGCTAAAATTTACTAAGTATTATAATATTTTTCAGTTATTAAACGAAAAATTGTGTAAAATTTACTAAGTGTTTCACTAAATGAGATTTGCAACATAGTCAACATTTAAGATTTTCTTAACATATGATGTTCCACATTGTTATGCAAATAGTATTGGATTGTACTTAAAGTACAAACATCGCCAATAGTTTAAAGTCTTTGAGAGAAAAAAATTAAAAGATTTTTATTAAAGACCTAGAAATGCATACAAGTTAATTTTTGTAAAATAAAAATTGTTTAAATATTAGAAAATATACTTTGGTATAATGTCACTTAGCGATATTTAAAACAAATGCATATCAATTCATGTTTGTAAAAGATAATTCGATGTTTAGAGTGAAAATTTTTACTTCAAAGTGTATAAAAACGACAAAGTTTTTTACAGGTCGTCAGTTTAATACACAAAGTAAAATAATATAAGTCAAGAATTGTGGGTAAACATAAGTACTTTTTGCTAAATTATGTATTCGTGACGTGACAGATAAGGATAAATTTGAAATTAGTAAAACATAACTCAGTGATATGTAAAACTAGTGCATATTAATTCACGAAGGTACATATATGTGTACAAGTTTTTACGTATGAGCTTAAACAAATTCACACTACTATTTTTCAAGATTAAGTTTTATTTTTGAATGATTTATAGAAATTTTTTAAATTTATTTATTTGGGGTCCCACCTCCATCCGTCACATTTGTAGAAATATGTGACGCCCCAAATCTTTTTAAGCAAGTTTTGAAGGTAGCTTAATACAGCTACTAGCAGCTAGAGGATGGTATTTAGCCATTTTTAGTTCCAAATAGTGAATTTTTGGATGAATTCTTCTAAGGGCATATTAATATTTGCATATCCTTCACGAATATGATGTTCAACAGTATCTTCAATAAGTTCGATAATGCAAGAACTTCTAAAATATGTATGCATCTCTTCCACATATTCATCAGGTTTTTTACGTTCTAAGGATACTTTCGTGACCATATACCATTTCAAAGCATGCTTTTCTTTTAATTCAGACTTGAGTTTTTCACAAACTTGAGTATATATTTCAGTGCTGTATGTATGACTGAAATATTTCTAAATCACATTCACTGCTTTCGTTTGTATAAAAAAGCACTGTATTAAACACATATGTTTCAAATATTTCTATAGGACAGTGGTTTAAGTCATATCGGGATTTCGATTAATCATAATTTTATTATACATGAGAAAAGTATCAACTTTCCTTATACGGAAAAGATGTCTAAAATATATCATTTGATGTTTAGACGAAAACGTTTTACAACAAAGTGTAAAAACGACAAAGTTTTTTTTACAGATTATCGTTAATATGCAGAGTAAAATAATATAAGTCCAACAAAGGTGAGAAGTGTGAGCAAAAATGGTTGTTTTTGTCACATCATGGGTTCGTGACGTAGTGTATTAGGGGGAACTCATATCCAATGATTATAATCTTCCGTCACACGCGTTATGACGTCAGCAACAGGTTTTAGCATCTCCTCAAGCTTGTTCAACCATGTCTAAACTTGAAACTATATATATTTTTGTTATTACTTCACATATGGTTTTTCATACCTTTTAAGTTTCATCTACAAATTTTCTAACTTCAAGCCTTGTGTTAGCAATTCTACTAAAAACAATTAATTTTTCTAAGTGATGTGACATAAAGAAAACATTTGACAAAAAATGTTTAAAAAATTTTTGTAAAATTTCACAAACTTCTAAAATTAAGCTTTCACAATTCTTACAAAATATTTTCTGTATTCTAAAAATAAAAAAGTTAAAATACAATCGTGAAAGTATCTATATATAAAAGATTAAGTTGTTACTATAGCATTATTTTTACACTCTTTGGGATAGAGATTGTGATTTTAGTTAAAGTACAAATCACTTTGAATATGCATATTCAAAGTAAGATTCAAATATGGTACTTAGGAAAATACTAACTTCATAAGTATATCTAAAAATTTTTATAAGTTAGTTTTTCAGAAAATTGTTAATAAGATAAATCCATTTAAGATTTTTACAAGTACTTTACAATTGAGTGGTAAAACAATTTTACAAGTTTTTTCTTCTTCGATGTAAGTTTGATAGTTTATAAAACTACTATTGTGCATAAATTTTACTTAGTGTTTAAATATTACACTCAAACAATACTTCTACAGTAATTAAAAAAGTATATCTCTAATATCCAAGTAAACACACACGCCGTTTAATGCACATATACAAACACATGCTTACTTACATACGCAAATATGTATCGATTATTTGTAAATACTAGTCGGTCTTCGCTCGGCTAGCGGTCGCCGTTTTCAAATGAACCGTTTTTTAAATTTGATTATTCGCCAAATCAAAAACAGTTGCCAAAGTCGTGATGAATAATAAAAAAGGATTATTTAAAATTTTAGAGTTTTTTTTAATGACGTAACATTAGAGCAAATTCATCAAAATCGTCACTAGTTTAATTGTCGAAAGACTTAATTCTTAAATACCCGAAATTTATTACTTTTTTTCTTTTTTTTAACTCTATCTGAATTTGATTTCGATTTAGTGACCGAGCAGAAAGCTGGATTTGATCCTGGGATCCCAGGATTAGAAATCAAAGGACATACCTCTGGACCAAAGGTCACTCATTGTTCATTTGTAAGCTTTGATCATCTATCAGAGAAATGGCGTCCGCTACCCCCATACCCAGCAAGTACGTTGTCGTATACAGTACTTGTTGCTGGTTAATGGCTGAATGGCGCTGCAGTCTGTCTCAGGTTGAAGTTGTTTGTTGGTTGCATGTTTTATTCACACGTCCATGGTCACCAATTTAACGACCGATGTGAAAAGCTGAATTTGATCCTGGGACCACAGGATTAGAAATCAATGGACATTCCTTGAGACAAAAGTTTAACCAATTGTTCATTTTTGAGTTCTGATAATCCATCTCAAAAATGAATGCCACCTACAACGATAACAGAAACGTACGACAAGTTTTTTCGATTTGAATTTATTATTATTTATATCAGTGGTAATATTATTATTATTATTTTTATAATATAACCATTTATTTTATTTTATTTATTTTTTACGTTTTACTCTAATTTAGTTAAATGTTTTGACCATAATTTGGCGGCTTATAGTGGTGATCGAGAAAGAAAACCTCCACATCGCCAATGATTTTCTTTATTTAGAATTACATCTACACTAAGGGACAAAAAAAAAAAATCAGCACTACAGAAAAATTGATTTATACTTTTTTATTTGTAAAAACTTTAAAACTAATGGTGGAAACAAATAAAACTGTCATGTTTGCATAACATCAAAGAGGTTAAATGATACCTATGTACATTTTCGGTTTAGTAATTTGCATTATTACACTATACCTATACGAAGTATTTAATAAAAATCTACATAAAACTTCCTTTTTAAACGCAATATAATAAACATGTATTTTGTAATGTATTACGATTTATTGTATGAAATTATGTCTACACAGACTTTTTTTCTTGTTCTAAATATTTCTACAATTTGGTGCTTTTGCTTCGCGCGTGGAAATTTAATTTTTATATTTTTACACGTGTATTTCTTAATAGAAATTATTTGTTATTTTTTAAAAGAAAGAATTAAAATAAAATATATTACAATACATATTACAGCTATTGTTTTAAATAATTTTAAAAGAAAAATTTTTAGTTTCCATAAAACTAACCGAAGATTATTACATTGGAATATCACTATCAAAATAGATTGTGTTGTATTCAGACTTAAGTAACAAAAAAAAAAAAAAAAAAAAAAAAAAAAAAGTGTTGAACTGAGCTTTAGATCTCCCTTTTACCAGCTGTTTCCAATATTTTTCGATAATCAAGTTTCTGTGAAAAGAACATTTTAAAATCAATACTCTTTGGGGACTGAACACAGCCAAATCCTTTTTTCTAAAAAGCTTTTTTTTTTTTTTGGTCATGAAGGAAATTTTTTTTTTTTTTTTTTTTTTAAGATAATCACAATTGTCGAATTGCTTGATTGTTTATTTTACAAAATATCTTCTTTTTGAAAATAAAATAAAGAAAGTTTTAGATTGTGTAAAACTAAAGAAACATGTTTATTTCAGCGTGTTTTTTACAAAAAATTGTTGGATGTTTGTTTATTGAAAATATTCTTTGTGTGACTTTTTAAAAGATACTTAGAGAAAAACGAAAAAATTTTTTAGACTTTTATTTTTTCATCTGAATATATCATAGGAGAGTTATGAAGATGTAACTTATGTATAAAAAGCTGCTTACATGTAAGTAAAAGATACAAGTGAATGAAAAAAATCATTTTGTGGTAATAAGCATGCGTGTTTAGAGTTTAAAAGCAAATGCAATATTTTAAACTTGTTACCTAAAAAATACACCAGGAGGAATATAAAGCTATTGTTTCATAAAGCAATTGTTTACTGAATGAATTAAACTGGAAAAATTATTTGGTCATTGAGTAGCATTTTCGAATATGGATGCGTATTTAATAAGTTAAATATATTTTATAAAAAATCTTTCTTGTAAACGCTGTGCAATGATTTCCTAAATGCTATTAATTTGATTGCTAATCACGAACATTCTATTTGGTAGATGAACATACTTTTCTTGCTGTTGCCATGTTGAACTATTCTAAAGTAGAATTTTATGGTATTCTGGATATGAGCTCAAATATGCTTAAATTTACCTGATTCATTGAGCTTATTATGTAACATACTGACACACGTAAACGGCTCAAAATAGACGGCTCAAAACCCCTCCCTCCTCCACACACATTCAATATTTTTTAAGGGTGTCCATAATTGTTTGCTATAATAGCCAGAAAAGATATTAAAAAAAAATAAATAAAATCCAATGGACAATTAACATAGGAAATCTTTTACCTTGCCCTATGGACGGTCAGTGACGTCATTACTTCGCTTGTGTATTGTGACTATATTACTGTATTACACCGGGATTAGAGAATCAATGTCTCGAAAATATCTAACTCTGTTCCAATCAACCAATTTTTAACATAATTTCTATATTAATCGATTGAACAGCTTCAATTGAGTTACAGAAAAATAAAATAAATAAATAAATTATCATTACGTGCATTTATACGAAATTTTGTCTTATAATGCCATGTTAAAGTTTTTTGGGAATTTTTTTTTTTTTTTTTTTTGATACTATCCGTTTCGATACTGATTATTATTAATTTTCTTTTCTTTTCCTTTCTAAGAAAAGAAAGAAAGAAAGAAAGAAAGAAAGAAAGAAAGAAAGAAAAAGATTTTGGTGAATTTTTGGTAAAAGCAGAATTTAGTTTAGTACGGAGGACTATTATTATTATTATAACATCGCTTTCAAATTATTCAATTACATTTTCGATAAATTTTTGATTTCGATAAATGTCCAACTATCATAAAAACTGGTATACTAAAAATCCGTAGCTTGAGACTAATAGTCCTCCGTTCTAAAATAAATAAATAAATAAGTAAATAAATAAATAATAATAAATAATAATAATAATAATAAAATCTTTAACTATTTAAATAAGACTTAGGTGTGTTGCGTGATATTTATATCTGAGAAATGTTTATGGAAGAATTTAAATGAGAAAATGATGTATAAAAGTGTATAAAAATGTATTATTAATGTATTCAGAATTAAAATTTATTAAATGAATAAATAAATAAAATGGAATTAATAATAATAATAACGAAAAACCGACCTATTACGCTAACAAAATTTACTAATACTTATTTTCAGTGTTATAGTGCAGTTTTCTTTTCATTTCTCGTTATTATTTTTTGCTTTACGACAATAAGTAATGCAAACTTAAGGGGATGGTGGACACTGAAAATCATTGAAAATCGGTTTTTAAAATTGCTGTTTTAGAGTTATGAAAATTTGCAAAAATGTGTATTGAAAGGGAACAATGTTAAATATATTAAAATTTCTCGAAAAAAAAAAAAAATAATAATAATAATGATAATTCAAAATTTTAATTCAAAAATTTTTTTTAAATGCTCCATACGACCGATTTTTGAAATTTTTCGTTCGATTTTACATTATTATAGTTTATTAATATATTCAGAGCATATTTATGCTTAAATTTGTGGATTGTTTGATAAGTTAAATTTTAAAATTATCTTTATGTTTGAATGCTGAAATTTCATTGAAATTTTTAATATTCAAACATAAAAAACATTTTTATTTTTAAAAATTAACCTATCAACTAATTCACAAATTAATGCACAAATGTGTTTAGAATATATTGATAAACGATAACAATGTAAAATCGATGGAAAAAATAAATAAAAACTTAGTCACATGGAACATTTAAAAATAAAATTTTGAATTTTACTTATTTATTTATTTTACTTCAATAGTTTTCAAGAAATCTTAACAAATTTATCATTGATACATTTCAATGCACATACATTTATGCAAGCTTTAATAATTCTAAGAAAATAATTTCAAATACATATTTTCAACTATTTTTTCAATTATTTGCACTGTTCAGTATCTCCTTAAAAAGATATGCCAAGCACTTGACGTATTATTGTTACTTTAACTTGTCAGTAAACTCGAAGCATCATTTCGAATATCCTTACGAAAAATAATATAAGAAATAAAATGAAGAATATTCGATGTTGTAATTCTTAAATTTGTTGAAAAACTTCCGTGTTTCTGGAATATTTTTCTGAAAAATTACATATATATATTTTTTTTTTGTTTGACTTACTGTAAATGATAATGATTATAAAGATTCAAATTATTAATGATAAATAAAAATGACCAGCGATAATCGATAATAATTTTAATAATATAAACTATTTTTATTTTTGTTTATTCTTAGCTCATTTCTTTATTTTTATCATTTTTGTACTACGACCTTAAAATATTGAGGATAAAAAAAGACACAACTTGTCAATTTGCTGAGAAAACATCCGTTTCTAGCATATTAAACAGATTAACCCCTTAATGCGCGCTGTCCCCGCTGCGGGGATGCAAAATTTAAGATCCAGCTGCAAAAATTCACCCCGGAAATTTTTTAGTAAAACCTTATGTTTATAACATATTAGAAAAGGCCGTTTTGTTTTGCCCTTAAAATTTAAAATTTCTTTTAGTTTAATTTAGTTCATGAATTCCGGTGTCAGTATAATTTAAATGACCCGAATTGTCTTGCATCGCAAAGTAATAACATGAATCTTTTTATTGGTTAATAATCTTCACAGTAATTCAAATGATTGTAATTATAAAAATAAACACCGAAAGGATAATAATGCTTTTTAATCAGTTTTTAATTTTTGTTTATACTTATTAATTTTTGAATCGCGACTTTAAAATATATACAAACGAAAAATTTTCTAAGCACCTCTTTCAAATATCTTTAGAAAAAATGCTATAAGAAATTGATCTGAGAATAATCGAAATCGTAACTCTTAAATTTGCTGAAAAATTTCTTTGTCAGCATATCACACAGTAAATGTAAAATGTTGTTTCTTTGAATCACTATAATCAACATTAATCACAATGATGCTATGGATTGTAATGATAACCAATAAAGGTTATACTGATGTTCAATAATTTTTTTTATTTCCATTAACCAATCATCATAGGTAATGGGTAAGTATTCTATTTGGTCAAAAATTTCGATATCGAGTTTTACCTGACTTACATGCTTTAAGGTCTCATGAGTCAAAATGTGTTTTTTGGTAATTGGTCAATGTCTATGAGTGTACAGTCGGTAAAAAAGTGTTCGAACACTAGCAAAAATTCCTATGTAGAAAAAGTACACTTCATACGGTTTTGTTAAATAAATCCTTGTCGAATCCTGTTCTTAGTCAGTGTAAGAACATGATTCGATAAGGATTTATTTAACAAAACCGTATGAAGTGTGTTTTTTTTTACATAGGAATTTTCGTTAGTGTTCGGATACTTTTGTTACCGACTGTATATGTAATGTGTGCGGGGGAAATCTTCTGACCATCATATCTCCAAAACAAACAAACAAAAAGTAAAAGATAGAGCGAAGAAACCTCATATTTAAGATAACTCCGGTGTACAGATGACTTTTCGTAAAAACCAGAAGTGGGACCATAAGTCCGTATTTCAAAAACGACGCAAACGATTTTAACTTATTCATGTCTTTTGAACCATTTCCAGTCGGAGTAATGAAATTTGGAACCAAAGTAGTTATATAGCTTGTGAGAAATATGTGGTCTCCATTCCTCAATCTTAAATTAACTAACTTTTAAGTAGTAAATGATAAATGCACAAGACTCAAAGTTAAATGAAAATAAAGTTTATTAGAGATCAAGTTCAAGGCGGGTGTTGGGCTAACTCAGAAATAACTCTTAAATAACTTTAGAGGATAACTTCAGTAAATCATTAAATAAACGTAATTTATTCTCACCAATACGGATGCTGTAGACGATTGCTCTCTGCCGATCCACAATGCTCCGCCGGCGACAGGATTCCCCCAATTCGCCTAACTTTACTCTATCGATTAGCACCTTCGAAAACGACTATGACATCCACCAAACTAAGAACTTAATTACAAAAAATCACTTAAGCAAACTCTTTCTTCATCGACTCTGCACCACTCTCCTACTCTCCTTCTTTTCCAACGCACATCCATATTTATATCTAAGCTTAATCCATTCCACTTAGTTCATTTAATTCTAAGAATTCTCCTTATTCACTCGCGCTTCGCAACTTGTGAACTTAGCTGCAGCGTCATGCTGACGTGAATTCTACTACACACCGACCTTAAAAGATTTCCTCACGATCAACCCCACAGCTAAATTCAGGACCAAACGTTGGTCCCAAATTTACCTACTCCCTTCTACTCTTTTAAACTGAGGGGTTTTCCACTAATATAAATTACATCGCTAATATTTTTTAATTTAACGAGTGATTTAACAATTTTAAACTTCTTAAATTTAGTATTGTATCAGTAATTGCAGTTTCAAAAATTATTATCCATATTAGTGAGTTTATACATTTACTGTTGTATATTAAAACTAAGTATAATCTTCCAAGAGAACCCAAAATTCATTTTTAAATAGAAAAACAAAAATTAAAATATTTAAAATATACACATATACTTTAGTTTAATATTAGTCTGAGAACATACTTAAAATTTTAAATAGTTTTAAAGTTTTAAAAGAAATCAAATAATAACACTTTCCTTACAAGAGTCAAGATAAATTTATATATATATATATATATATATATATATATATATATACACTCCTTCTCATATTTATAAGGACACTTTATATTTTGAAATAACTAATGTAAAAATAATTGTGAAGAAGATTATACTAAGTGCACTTAATATATCTAGTATTCTAAAAACCAAAACTGTTATAATTTTTTAATATAAAACAAAATTAATAAAAAATAACGCAAAATGTGTTTTTCTCCACGTTTTTAGATGTTTATAATTATAGGGACAATCCAGATTTTTTTGTTTTATTTAACTTACTAGCGGATAAATTACAGTTGACATGCGAATTTGCTAACTACTGGGCTAGATTAATTCATATATAAGCCTTCAATTTTTCTTGGACGGACATTACTGATAAATCCTCGAAAAAAAAAGAACGTTCAAGAAGTGAAGTATGATAAATGTGTTTTTTAAGTGGAAGGATAATTTCAATCCGCCGAATTTCTAATGAAATTCGAAGGTCTAAATTTGCTGAAGGAAATGTGATCAAACATTGAACTGCTGGTTCGATAGGTGAGAGATCTGATGCAAAATGGGTTGTTTTACAGAGATCGAAGACTCATAATTCCTCTTACTGTTCTACTCATAATGATTGCTGCCGAATTTGCTCGTAATTTTTAACGAAAGGTTAGGGTCTACATTTATGCATGTTTAAAATAATTAATAATATGTTAAAATGAATAAAAAACCTGTAATAATCAATCAGCATTTAATGGGGAAAAGAACGTCTGTGTTAAAGTTGAATAAAGACAATATTAAATGGTAAAATGCTGCATTTCTGGATGAAAAACATTTTATTCTTGATTAACCAAATGGTTTTAAAGTTACTGGCACGATCTGAAGATAGCGACAGACAGAGCAGATTTTTTTAAAGGCAGATATGAATCGGGCATTTTAAAGGTGGATCTATGGTGCTCTGGGAGCTGTTTCTACTGAAGGCAGAATGAATTTAGTAATTTTTTCTATTATTATGAACATCAAGAGAATATCCACAAATTTTAAACGTGGAATTATGAGATTTTTGTTAGATTTTTTTTTTTTTTTGGGGGGGGGGGTAATAATATTTTTTTCAACAAGACTTACATTTTTGCTCTACCTTTAGAGCAATAGGAAATAGTTTGAAGAAAGAAACTTCTGTATTATTGCCTTTCCCATGGCCTAAAAGTTGAAAAAACCTTAACTTATGATATTAGAAAAGTGCATGTAAGTGGAAAGCAATTTTAGATAGTTTAAATGTATTAAGAATATCATATATGCTATATGAAATGGTATTGAAACTGAATATTAAAAAAAATGTATATATATATATATATACCAGAGAGAATGTCTGACTGTTTAACCCTAAAAAGAGACCCCATAAAATATTAATTTAAGGAATAACAGAAAAAAATTACTAAAATTCGAGCTGTCCTTATAATTGTGAACACCTGAAAAATCATCTTTTTACCATATTTAAAGTTTTTTAAGATAGAAAAACGATAAAACTTTTTAAATATAGTCTATTAATGAAATTCAAATTAGTTAAAAATATATTTGTTTAAATAATAGTGTTCAGTGTTTAGTTAATATAGAAAAACGGGTGTCCTTATAATTATGAGAAGGAGTGTATATATATATAAAGAATTTAATTAAATATTAGTTGTTCATACACAAATAATGGTAGATAAAGTTTTGCTTCTGCGTCAAATTTTCGAAATTGAGGTTTTGCTATAATTACACGTTTTCAGATTCCATAATTAATCAGGTTTTTGTCGGTTGGTTTGTGTGTTTGTCTGTGTATTTTTCAAGAGTAAATAATTAAAATAATATTTAAATCTACAGACAGTTTAGTTTAGTATTAATCTTACATATTTAAAATTTTAAGTACTTTTCAAGAAATAAAATAATAAGAAACTCTTTCATTACATAAGAGTACTTTATTTAAAAAAAAAAAAAAAAAAAAAAGCCTTTAATTTAGTTAAATATTTCCTCTTACCCACATAATGCTAGAGAAAGTAATGTTTTGGAGCCAAATTTTCGAAATTGAATTTCTGCTATAATTACACGCTTCGAGGTGCCAAAAATTCGAAAATCAGGGTTTTATCGGTTGGCCTATGTATCTGTTTGTATATCTGTTATCAGCATGACCCAATATCAAATAGTAGCAGAAAGTGCGAACTCTGTATTCAAAATCTGTATCACACAGGGATGCACTGCCGAAATCATCTAAATCAAAAACTAATTAACGACTGGCAGGACCCCTGGGGTGTGTCTCCAAAAGGGAGATACACTCAGGAGCTAATACCAAATGTCTCACTCAATATTTGGGACCTCTCCCCTGAAATCTCTGCTTTTCTGTCAGGTCATGGCCCCTTCCCCAAATACCTTCACAGATTTCACTGCCGACGATCACCCTTATGCTCATGCGGCGAGGAGGGAACTGCACAACCTTACTACTTTCACTGTCAACTTACAATACCTAGACCAACAACTTGGCTGAACACTATAATAACTAGAAAGCCCCTACGGCTCAAATTAAAGCGCACCTATGCCTTCCTTCAAGATTTATCAAACACAACAAACTAAATTCTTTCTCTATCTTTCCTTAATATTTTCCTCCTCTCCTACATGACAAATACTGGTCATGTCTGATGCTACAGCATTCCACGGAAGTGCTCTCGGGAAGCAATCATCCAGCGCATGATGTTGCTATTAACCAACATTGTTCATAGGTTGTTTGGGCTTGGTATAAAGATTGTGTAAACTTTGTACATTACATGTACGAACTTTGTAAATAGACTACCAGTCAGCTCCAGTCCTCTTCACTTTCATGTAACTTTGTCGCCTTTTGTCGCGGGAGAGCTCTTCTCTGGCAACCACTGTAATATTATTTTTTTTGCTTATGCAGTAAACAACGGGGGAGGCTTAACCTTTGGAGACGGGCTCTTCTGAATCTCCACAGTGGCTTTGGAGCCCCTCTCTAAAGGTTAAAAACGCTCAAAACCGCTGCATAGTGGTGAGCGGCCTCCTTCCGTCTTAGAATCTTAGGATCATATAGGGATGCTAGACTAAACTTTTCTTTGAGATCGAGCAAATGATTTGTGTACAGTAATATTCAAGAGAATTTAAATACATTAAGCCTATGGGCAAAATTTCTTGAAGATAAAGTTTAACACCTTTAGACTGCATAAATTTTATAGGAATGAAAGCATATTTAATATTTTATATGATACGAAAGTCATTTACCATGCATTACAAGGCCACGCATAAGAATTCGAATACATTAATATTATACTTGGAAACTGCTGAAAATGCATTTTAAGTTGGGTTATGCGTTTTTCGTACTTTGCTTCTTTGCTAAATTTAAGTACAGCGTGCTTGGTGTGTATATAATTTATAGACAATATACAGAGTTACCCAAAATTCAGTAAATACATTTTTCTTTATTGAATGTAATTAACGGAGGTGCTTTACTAAATTTTACTAACACCAAGAAAACTGCCAAGGAATGATAATTACTTTCTCATACCCATGATAAACGAAGTATTAGTTTAGAATCTAAATTTCAACGCCGAGTTTCCGTAATTACGCGTTTTAAGGTCCTCTGAATACGAAAATCATGTTTTTAATGGTTGATCTATGAACACATCTGTTATCAGCATAATTTTTGCAGCAGTGAATATCAAGAAATTCAAAGAGAGTATTTTGAAGTTTGCATAAGGTTATCATATAAAAATTTTGACCAAGATTGGTATGTTTCAAAGAGTGATATGTGGGAAAATTGCCTTAATAATTTGTAATAAACATTCAAATTTTATAACCGCCTTAAATTTTTATTAATGTATGTATTATGGTAAATTGTGGGATTAAGAATGGAGGTAACCCCCTTCCCCTCACACAGAAATATATATCTAATAAAACTCTTTCAAACTGTTTTTAAAGTATGATTTTATACACTATACCTACTTGTTTCTTACCCCTTAATCTAAAATCTGTCTTTATAGTATTGAAAGTTGTGTGAGTGACACACCAGATTATTTTTCTTTTAAATCTCTAATTTTCTGCCGAGTTTAGCGATTTTAGAACTGTGATCTCATAACCACTATTTATAGTAAATTTTTAAGTTTTGTCAAAAACTATTTAAGATTAGCTTTTTTTTTTTTTTAAAGTTTTTAAAATTTAATAATAATAATAATAATAATGATATTAAAAACACGCAGATCAAACTAGGATTACGCTGCGGTATCAAGCTTAGGCTACGAAACATCTGAAGAGTGAAGACCCTCTTTTAAACTTGTGACTGTTCCCTCGTGTTTTACGAATCTATAACAGAGTTATTTTATCCCTTCAAAAAAGCATAGGTAAATTCGGGACCAAATTTCGGTCCCGAATTTAACTATTGAATTTCTCGACTCCCACCTTTTGGTCCCGAACTTACCTACACCCTTTCCAATATAGTGCAAATATATCAGAATATTTTTGTGTGGCTATGTAAATGAATGATAAATATTTTTCGTATCATATTTAATGTAAAATATGCTTTTGTGCATGCAAAAAATGTAAGTCGATTTTATTTTGTTTAAAGCAAATTAAAGTTGTTAAACTAAACTGTCGATAAATTTCGCTCATCGACGTAATGTAGGTATTTGTACACTTTTGTATATCTCTTTACTCGAATCACTTTTCCAATCTCAATAACATGCTGTAAGTAACAACCCTAAATGATGTAGATTTAGAATACTGAGTTTGAACGTCTTGTTAATGTTTATTCTTGAGTGATGCTGAAAATTTTATGCTGTTTTTGGATTATATAACCACCTCACACACAGAAAGACACGCAGACAGGCCAACCGCTAAAAACCTGCTTTTCGGATTCAGGGGATTTCAAAACGTGTAATTGTAGCAAAATCTCAATTTCAAAAACTAGACCCACAAACAATAACATAGATCTACAAAAATAATATTGGCGAAATTTGATTTGTTAATTTTAGCTGATACATGCATTTTTTGGTGTGCTGAAACCGAAAATAAAGCAAGTTTTTCTTTATCACGTATAGATTTTTGTCAATACAGGGTGTCGATACAATTTCTTCCTTTTCGGTAGTTCTTAATATGTTTCCATGATTAATTATAATTAATCCTGGATACATATTATAAAAGCTACCATATAATCTTTTTCATGGAAGAGTCACGAAAGAAATTGTGTGTTGGTAGACACCCTGTATTGACAAAAATCTATACGCAATAGAGAAAAACTAGCTTCAATTTCGGTTTCAGAACACTTAAAAACATAAAGACCAGCCAAACTTATCAAATTAAAAGTTTAGATGTAGACCTGCGTAATTTATCTATTAGGGGAAAGTACCCCAAAACGGGATAGCTTATCCATTCTTCGCTTTATTTTTTATTGTGTACAAGGTACATTCCAAAGCTAGACGTCATTTAAAAGTATACACCTTTTCAACTACTTAAAATACCTTTGTCACATTTGTTCAATAATATTTATGTGAAAAATACTGGTTTCACAAAGTCTTACACGATCCCGTTTTACCCTACCAAGGGTGGGTAAAAAGGGATAGGGATTTTTATGTTATTAGGTTTTTGCTGATTTTACTTTTGATTTAGTTTTTAGAACAAAAATAGGCTACGTTTTTATAGGAAGAAACTTTTTAATTGTAAATTAAAAAAATTACATATCACAGAAATCGCATAAAAATGTGTCGTCTTCTTCTTCTGCTCTGGAACAGGCTTCGTGGGCCCATCCCTGGCAGCTCGAGCATTGTATCCAGCCTTCTCCAGATTTCGATTCAAGATACAGAGCGTTGCAGAAAATACATGCTTCATCTTCTGAAGACGACGACGTCCAACCTTGGCTAACGGATGTTTTTTTTTAGGTTTTCTTATGTTAGGTCGATTTTCTTCGATTTTTGCAAATGATGATTGTGGTTTTTTTCAGGTTCAGAGTAACATTTTTTAACTTTATCTGCCTGTTTTGCATCTCCACTTGGTTTTCTTTCACGCCTCGTTTGTTTTCTCTTCGGAACTTTCAAGAGGCTTGTTTTGGCAGCTTTTTTTTCAGCTTTTGAGTTCTTTCTCGTTTTTTTTTTCACGCTCTTCTTCTTCCAACTCAAGTTTATATGGGCTTCTTGTTATAATTGCTGTTTTCCCTCTTCTCCTATCGTGTTTATTTTGAGGTCTTGGTCCAATCACTCGTGGTGGAGGTAAAATTTCTTTGGGGGATATAGAAAATGGCAGTGAAGGACGATAATATAGCCCAAGTCCTTTGTTTCCTGTTGAAGTGGACGGTTGGATAAGTCCTGCGTTTGTGCTAGTGTTATCGGTGCCCCCATCAATAGGTGATTCATTCAATACTGTCTCTAGTGGTTGTGATGACTGCAAACTCTTAGATGCTATGACTGAACTTGAAGATCCTTCGGATCTGGCCTCGTTTTGTTGCAGATTTAATGGTTGTTGGGACGTCCTGTTCTGAGCATCCGGCAATGGGTGATCTGTTGGAAGAGAAGGAGCGAAGATATATTCAGGAAAGACATCAGGGTTATATGGAAAAATGCCTGTTTTCCTGAACCCATTCACAGCAGTTTAGACAAGAGCTGCTCGTTGAAATGCTGCATTGAACGTCTTTCCTACTTCGTAGATAGTAATCCCTCTGCCTGGATGGTTGAACATCCACTTGCGAACTTCTTGCTCGTAGAAGGTGCTCAATGGAGACATAACTGTAACATCTAATGGCTGAAGCCGATGAGTAGTGTGGTGAGGGAAAATCAGCATGATAACATTTTTTTCTCTTGCCAGATTTATTAGTTCGATGCTTTTAGTGTGGCTGCAGTAACCATCAATCAACAGCAGAACAGGTCTTTCATGGGAAGGATTTGCTATCTGAACGAATTTCTTGAACCACACAGTGAATGATTCCTTGTTTATCCAGCATGTCTTGTTGTATGCCGCGAAAGAGCTTGGTGGAGTATCATCCATTAGCCTTTGGTTTTCCCTTTGCCTGGGGAAGACAAACATGGGAGGAAGATAATTCCCTGCAGCACTTACACAGGTTTCTAGTGTGACCAAGACTCCTCGCTCACCTGAAGTCAAACTTCCCACTTGCTTTTTACCTCGCAATGCAAGAACTTTAGAAGGTTTGTTAGGAACTGTGAGAATCCCAGTTTCATCAACATTGTAAAGGTCATTGGGAGCAAACTTATACTTTTCATAGAGAGAGGCCAATAGGTCATAAAACTTTTTCACGGCAACGCGATTGAAACCTTTTGCTCTAGCCATCGATGTAGCTTCAGGGTTTCTCAGACTAAGGGTTTTATTTCTTCCAAGAAAATTGTACAACCAGTGCTTACCCGCCATTTTTTTAATGGTGTTAAAACAGTGCTGAATATTGTTAATTTCAGCTAACTCAAAAGCTAGGATTCTCAAGTCGGTTATGGTAATTCCAAAGAGCCTTTCTTCTAATATCAGTACATGTTGAGCTAGCTTTTTTTCCTGATCTGCAGTAAAGACGTTTTCAAACCTGCCCAGCTTTTTTACAGCAGCCACTTCAGGTGTCAAAGCATTTAAGCGAGCTTTTTTTCACTTTTCTCTCCAGTGTAGATTTGGGGACATTAAATGAATGGGCAGCTTTCAGAAAACCCATCCTCCCTTCTAAAACTTCTCGAACAGCCTCTGCCATGCTCTGCTCGTCCCAGCTATTTCTAGATGTAGTTCGCTGGTAATTGCGAGGCATCTTGTATTCTGAAACCAAAATAAATTATTAGCTTTTTAAAAATTGCCAAAGAAAATATGGTCAAAGTTTAGTTGTGATTAGCTTATGTTTTTATAATATTATAGTGCGCACAACGTGTGGTTTTCTGGTTTATCTTTGTATAAGCCGCCCCCCTAAAAACGATTTTTAAAAAAACTCAACTTTTTTGAATTTAAAACTTAAATTT
This sequence comes from Salticus scenicus, assembly GCA_963930645.1. Classification (NCBI taxonomy): domain Eukaryota; kingdom Metazoa; phylum Arthropoda; class Arachnida; order Araneae; family Salticidae; genus Salticus; species Salticus scenicus. The sequence goes on along the minus strand of OZ005656.1, from coordinate 280,769,773 downwards.
TTGGTCAAAACATTTTTCTGACTTACAGTTTTAACCTATAACTAAATTTTGTACATAACTCAGGCCAATTATTTGTACCCCAAAAGTAAAGTAAATTATTTTATTTCGAAAATATAATTATTTAAAATTAAAATAAATTGTTGTAATTGATTATACATATTTTAATTAATTACTTATTTCAATTAAAATAACTTAAACACATTGCCAAAACATTAATGGAAATGGTCGGGTAAAACGGGACACATCAAAATTGTATCCCGTTTTGGACACCCCAAAAGTGTCCCGTTTTGCCCGACCGTGATGCTTTTGACAATATAAATGGGTGACCACTGAACCGTCACTCACTAGCAATATTTAAATACATGAAATTGTTGTTAAAAGAGCTATGAACAAAACACAGTACTTACCGGAATTGTTCCGAAGGACAGAGAAGCACAAGGATAGTTGTTCTGCAGTCGAAAAAAGTACAAAGTAAGTAAAAATCTCACTTGAAAACTATGAAAAAATATTTCTTTGCGAAACATGTGGCTAGCGTTGAGAGATCAAATGAGAATGGTGTCAGGGCGGTCGGGAACCAGTTTAGCCTTTCTCCTGCGAGGTAGTACCATCAGTCAAGATCCGAGGCTCAATATCCCGTTTTGCCCGCCTATCCCGTTTTGGGGAACTCTCCCCTACTCCATATGTCGACTAGTTGCAAAACCGGACAACTCCTTAAAATTGAAAAATGCATCTTTTTAGTTTTCCAGGTTCTAAGTAAACATTTCCACCATCTGGAAACAAGAAACCATGCCAAAACCGATCTATCCCTCTGTTACTTGCGTTTGAAAATTACGATGTGCTGCGAAAAATATCAAATCCTAAGACTGGCGAGTTTCAAAACCGGTCATCTCCACATCCGCGAAATTACGATTCTTGTCCACCGGACTACAGTACCACAATTGTTGACTAGGTTAGTGTTCTCATGTTTCCTCTCGCCGTGACTACTCTGTCTTGGTGCATACAAAATTGCTAATAATTGAAATTCGTATTTCCTTCGATTGTGGAAAAGTTCGTTAAAGAAATATCTTTTAATCAATGAAGGGAGAGGAAAAATGACCCTACTACATGGAAAAGATAAAAAGCCAAAATTTAAAGGTAATGTACTATTATTTTGTAATAACATAATATTAATTGACAACATAATAGCATCATAGTTTCCATATTATGATTAATTAATCATGTGTTATTAATTTAGTTGCATAGCTATGATAATTCTACGAGTTATACCGACGTGTTTATGTAAGTCTGTTTACAACTCGAATAATTTCCGACTCTATTACAGAAAACTGGTGATGAATGAATTTGGGACCATTTGTGATACAGTCTCATAATTCTCTAAAGTTATATTTTATTATGGATATCAATTATTTCTTATCAGTTACTTTTTTAATCAGATAACATAAATCAGTTATTTTTAAATAAAATTTAATTGAACAAAACATTATGTGTATTTGCAACCCTAAAGATGCAATATTCACATTAAATTGGATGAAAATTAAGTTCTTTTTTGTTGCAAAACCGGCCAAATCCAAAATGAAAAAACTTAAATAACCCGTCCGTTCCGTCTCCCTGTCATCTTATTTTGAGTTTTCAAACATCTGTTCTAACGATTATAAAAATTAAAGAGTTTTGGTTCTTATCTCATTTTGGCTAAGTGTGGCAAAAAATCAGCTTTTTCCTCAAAAATTTCTTTTTTGAAGATGGCCGATTTCGCAACTACACAGCACACATATGGGTAATAGAAAGTAAAAATTCTAAGCGCTGTATATTTAAACATCGTTTATTGTTTCAAATATTATTATATGAAAAATACCTTAAGAAAAAATATATTGATAATACTGAAAGTCATAACTCCTAAATTCGCTGAAAAACGCCCGTGTTTCCAACATATAACTCAGAAAATGCAAAAACTTTTCTTTGTTTAAATCATAAAAATAGCTTCACATTTTTTATGGCTATAATCCTTTTGTCCGCCGTATTTACTTATAAAGGAAAGAATTCATCCCATTCAAACAGAACCGACATAATATTTCAAAATCCCAGAGAAAAGAAAACGGAAATGGAATAAAAGTTTATAGGAAATTCACATTTACATTTTCAAAGCTTTTTATTTATTTGAAGGACATTTCTTCTTTTTTCAGAAATATTCAAGAAAACGAGAATTTATTGAATATCCGGTGTTATGCATTACTGTAACTCTTATCTTTTTTCCCAAAGAGAGTTCTTTAACGCTGATGCTGCTATATAAATATAAATGTTTGACGAAACACAATAAATGATCTTGATTCGTTTTGTCTTCATTGCCCGACTAAGATAGGTAATGGAAGTATTGTATTCTGTTAAAACATTCAATATCGAGTTTTTATGTGATTTATATGTTTTAATATTCTTTGAGTCCAAAACGGTACGTTTTTGGAATGGTCAGAGCATGTGTGGGAAGCATAGATATAGTAATATATGTAGATTTATCATCCCCATGTTATCGAGCAAAAAATTTTTGACGCCGAAAAAAAGTACTGAAATCAGCCATTAGAGAGTATTGATAAAAATAATAAAACGAAAAATGAATTTGAAACTGTATCTGGAGTTTTTCATTCACCTTTAGTAAATAAATTATTCATAAATTTTATTTACTAAATTATCCGTGTGTGATTTACTCGGGGAAAGGCAGTCATTAGAGTGACTTTTCCCGAAAAAAAAAGGTATCACTTTTTCCCTCTCGCTGATCAATCTATGTCTTATTACTATATCTATGGTGGGAAGTATCTTCTGACTATAATAGCATCAAAACGAAAACAAAAAGAATATAATAATGAAACTGAATAATTAAAACAGATTTGAGCTATGCAATTTGAGTTATGCGATATACAATATCCATTTTGGAAATCATGATTACAATACTTTACTTACACAGCATGTTCGAAAAATTAAAAAAAAAAAAAAAAAAAAAAAAAAAAAAAACAGGATAAAGACCACGTATTTAAAAAATAGGGGAGATTGGGGTACAATGGACCACTCCCTATAATTGTATTTATTTATTTATTTATTTTTTAAGGTTCGTATTTTGGTACATAGATCGTAGCACTGCAATGATGAAACTTAGCTAGCAACTTCATGCCTAACTGACAATTTAGCCATTTAATTCGTGAAATTTAGTTTACGGTAGCCAAAAGTAAATATTTTGAGTTAATTTTTTTTTCTTTTCATCATTCAAAAATTATGATCTGGAAGAGGCTATTTAGCACAATAAAGAGCTAAGGTCATCTATTATTATATTCAATCTCATTAAAATATTTTTTAAAGGGATTTGTTATTTTTTTTAACATTTGCTGTCAGAGGTCCACACGGGGTACAATGGACCACTAAGAACCGGGGTACAATGGACCATGGTCCATTTACCCCAGTTCTCTGTCATAATAAACTGATTTACGAAATCTACATTTATGAAGTGTTAGCTATAAATTATACTTAAAAATTTCATAGTTAACCTTAATTAGATCTATTATGTCTTCAAAGATGAATAAGAAAGCAATTTACTTTGAGGTTTTTTCTTATTTATTTTTCATAACCATTCAGTTACTTATGCATTCTTATATTTTTACAAATATCATACAGCTATAACAAACTGAATTAAATAATTCAATTAAAAAATAATAATACAAATAAATTTGACGAAAAGGACGGTTTTACATTTTGTTGGTTTAATCACAGAAATAAAAGATAATGAATCTATTTTTGTGAGTTTCATGCAATGAAAACCTAATCAAGATCTCTACATTTTCCCCTGAGGGTGTTGCTATATCTCTTGTAAATTTTCAAGCTATTGTAATGACGAGTTTTCCAGACCTTACAACTTAACAAGAAAACAGCAGACTTTCAGTGACACAGAAATTGTTTAGCGTGTCATTTTCTAATTTTAATGTTCATTAATTTACATTATTTGTAGGAATCGAAGACATAAATAAACAAATATAATATATTCTACATTTTATACTATTAAAAAACATACTACATTAGCATGCTTTTTAAATTTGACCTGTGGTCCACAGTACCCCGTGTCATGGACCATTGTACCCCGGGGTCGGGGTACAATGGTCCATTTTGTCAGTTGCTATTAAAAAAATTATATAAAAAAAGTAAACATAATTAGTGCTTTTGATTGAGTGCAACATAAAATATGTTATATGCACACATATTTTCAATAGCGAGAAATCATTACTTTGTGAGTATACACTTAAATTTTCCAAAATTGGTCACTGTACCCCGATCTGCCCTACATGACGTAATAAGCATGCTACAATTATGGTAGAGCCTAAATCGGTTACCCTTAAAGAAATGCAAGAAATTGATAAACATTTAATTTAACTTAAGTGGTAGTAATAATAAAATTAGAGTAATAATAACGTTATAATGATAATAATTTTAACTACAAGAAACAAGACATATACTGTTTATCAATTACATTTTGCGATGTCTTAAGAAAAAGTTCTAGGAACATAACATAATCTAACATCAAGGGTTTTAAACAAATCCTTATCAATAAAACGGGAATAACAGAGGTTTCTTCCTATTTATACGCGCATCATTTCTTCATTTTATATATCTTTTTCTATTCCATTTATTTTTCTATTCAAAAGAATTTAAATTAAATGTATTACAATGTGTTTCATCAAGTGAAAGTTTTTCATTTAGTGGTTTCTCTGCAACTATTATGTAATTTATCGAGCAAGCATATCTTATTAAAATTGTATTTATTGGCAAATCTCTAATAAAGAAACATAAAATTTAATTACTATGAGAAAGTGCCGTTTGAGGAGGACATAAAAGTTGGTTCTCTAAATGTAGATTCTCAAGCAACCGAAATGTGTTTTTATTGTTGACCGTTAAATTACTTATTTAATGAGTTAATTTAGATGAAATGGGGACACACATAAATTAAAATACTTGCCTGATAAATATTAGTTGATGACTAGGAAAATTTGCTGATAAACATTAAGTTCTAAATAGAAAAACTCATTGAAGTACTGCAATTTTCAACTGTATTATAGAAAACATTCTATTTTGTTGATATAAGATATATGTAATTTTTGAAACTTTATTAAATAAATAAATGCTAAAGATAGAGTTATATATTTAGCATACATTTTATCATACATACAGAATGATACAAAAACCCTGTCCGCTGCATTAAATACTTAATATTAAACAAATATAAGAAATTAAAAAAAGCGTAAAAAAAGAAAAAAATTAAGAAAAAAAAAATCTGGTGTGGTACCTTTATGACTTTCTTTTACACTGCATTTTAATATTATAAAAAGTGATTATACAGGGTAGTTATAATTAAACTTCCCCTACAAACATCATCCTACAGCGCAAACGGGGGAACGGAATGCAACGAAATTTGGTATATAGACTATACACGAGATGCGCTCACGGAATTAGAAAAAAAAAAAAAAAAAAAAAGAGTTCCAAAATGTCCACCAGAGAGTGCCCTTTCCGGAAAAACATTAAATTTAACACAATAAACGACCAAAACGGAATACAGAAACAATATTGACAATCCAGAACAAGAATTATGAGTAATAAAATGTAACACCAGGAAAAGCTGTCAGTTCTAGGAAAAAAATGTCGAGATTTGCATGGTTGCGAAGAAGAGGAAGCTTTATGCAGAACAAGTTAGGGTATAAAACGTTTGCAGATTACAAACGTTTGCGATGACAAGGTGATAAAAAACTAGTCAATAAATGTTAATATTTTTTCTGTATTCCGTTTTGGTCGTTTATTGTGTTAAATTTAACGTTTTTCCGAAAAAGACGCCCTCTGGTGGACATTTTGGAACTTTTTTTATTTTCGAAATTCCATGAGCGCATCTTGTGCATAGTCTATATATCAAATTTCGTCGTATACCGTTCACCCCTTTGCGCTGTAGTATGTATGCTGTTTATAGGGGTAGTTTAATTATAAGCACCCTGTAGATTAAGGAGCAAGATAACAAGAAGTGCATATAAGTACTGTATATAAACTCTGTGTTAAAAAGAATTCAAACAAAGTATAGGAACAGTTTTATTTGATGTATAATCCTGTGTGAGGAGGTTATTGATCCTCTCTACTCCTGTCCTTTGAATATAGTACCTATATTCATACAGAATTCAAAGCATTAGATTTAAAAGTTTATTTCAAATTAATCGGACAACATTGACCCATAGAATTCTTTGAAATTTAGCAATCTCTATCAAGTTTTTTTAAGTAGCAACCTCATGTGGACTTTTAAACACAACATTTGAATTTTCTGCAATTATCATTATTATTTTTTTACATTACTCTAATAACAAACATACACGAAGATCAACCGTTAAAAACTTTTTACTATTTAGGGAATCTCAAAATGCGTAGTTATGCAAAAAGTAAACGCTGAAAATTTAGTTTAAAAAATACTTTATTTACCGTATGTGTATGAGGAACTAATTTCACAGACCGACAAAAATGAAGTTGACAAAATTTGATTAGATGATTTCAGCTGATCTTTATATTTTTTGATATGCTGAAACCGAATATACAGCCTATTTTTCTCTATCATGTATAGATTTTTGTCAATACAGGGTGTTTACTGACACGATTTCTCACATATACCATCATAACAATCGGTTGGTTGATTGGTATGATTTTAAGTCGCACTAGTGCTTCACAATTACAACAATAGGCATCTATTATTAATTAATCGTGGAAACATACTATAAAACTTAATATAATTATATTGGTGGAAGAGTAATGGAAGATATTGTATAGGCAGGCACCCTGTATTGAAAATAATCTATACGTGATAGAGAAAAACTAGCTTCATTTTCGGTTTCAGCACATCAAAAAACTTAAAGATCAGCCAAAATTATAAAATCAAAATTTTACATGTCGACCCGTGTTTTTATTCCTGAGCAATTTTCCTGGACATGGCAAAATATAGTAAAGCCCTTCTGCTAATAACATTCAGTAGAAAAAAATGTTTTCGCTTAATTATTGTTAGCCCTGTATATCATCTGTAAAATATGTATAAACAACATTGTGTACTTAAATATAGTCCTTTATTAATAACACACACCGCAACCTGAAATACACTCCAGCAATTTCTAAGTATAATCCCACTATATTTCAGTTCCTTTGGGCAGCCCTGTAAACGAATGGTAAATGATTTTCATACCATATTTTACACGAAACTTGCTTTCGTACACATGGAAATATTTGTTCAATTCGTTTGGTTTAGTGTAGTCTATAGATGTTAAACTGTACCTACTAAAAATTCCGACCCTAGGAGTAATTTAATTAGGTTCTTTTGGATGTCCCTCTGCACGAATTATTTTCTTGATTTCAACGAAAAATTTCGTGTAGCATCCCTATAGGATACAGATTTAGAATGCAGAGTTTCGCTTTTTTGCTACCATTTGTTCTTGAAATATTCAGATAACAAACTCGTACACTGGCAAGCACACAGACCAACAGCTAAAAACCTGATTATTGGATTCTGAAGACCTCAAAACGTGTATATATCCACAACAGTACTTTCTTTACCATATATATATATATAGGTAAAAGAAAGTAATAGTTCAGAAAATTACTCTGCTCTGAAAAAAAAAAAAAAAAAAAAAAAATCGAGTTCTGATACCATTCTTACTGATTTATTATGTAAAAGGACCTCCTGAATCCGAATATGACTCTCAGTTTGCCCAGTCACCCACCGTTTTCTAGATACACCACCCCTTACCTCAATTTTTTCCCCCTGTTCGATAATTTTATGACCCCGAATTTTATTTGATGAATGAAAAAGAATTAATTTAACACCTAAAAACAAAAAATATAAAGTTTAAAAAATAACATTAATAACAGAGTTATGTAATACATGATTTCAGTGGCAAATCCCCCCCAAAATTTTCCCCTTGTCGCAAATGTCCATGTTTTAGAATTTTCCTACTCTGTAGCCCCTCAGAAGATATTTAACGGTTAAAATATTCATCCACCCTTCTAAAAATCAAATTTATAGCCATAAAATCACCGTAAAATGATAAAAATAAGGGGCCGTTCCTAAAAATCGGTGGGTGATAGGTCAAAATGGGCGTCATATTTGGATTCAGGATATTCTGAAATGGTGTCATAAGCAACTTCACGAACTACAAAATTAAAATTTTTATACAGTCCCCAATTACATGAAAATTTTACACACTAAAATTTGCATTATGCCCTTATAAGATCATGTACAAGCTTTCAGCAATGCATTATAAAAAGTGTCAGAGATGTGTTTAAATAAAATTACTAAGAGATTAATCACTACTAAAATGTGAATGCTTATTTTTCTTCCTTATCGATGGTTTTATTTATAAATTTTACATAACTCCTAAAATGTGTTCTTTCACAATTAATTTCGAATAATAGAATAATAGTTTAATTCGCCTATCTTATTTTATCATATCTTTGACCTATTTTCTAATGACATGTGGAATTTTTATAGTATATCACCACATAATCAATGAAATGTGAGTTAGAGTAATTCCTAGTCACATATGTACAACTTCTTCAATTTATATTTCTTTCTATTTAATTTCTTTATTTTTATCCTCTAACGAATTTAAAATAAATCTAATACTTGCTCCATCAAGTAGAATTTTTTCATCGAGTGGTTCTATAAGTATTATCTAATTTATCCAGCAAGAATTTCTGTCAAAAATCGCATTTATTGGCAGTGCCCTAATAAAGAAACATAAAATTCAATTACTACAAGAAAGTGCAGTTAGAGCAGACCATAAAAGTCGGTTCTCTAAATAGACTCTCAAGCAACCGAGATGTGTTTTTACGGAGTGCCGTTAAATTACTTATTTAACGACTTAATTTAGATGAAATGGGGATACACACATAAATTAAAAGACTTGCCTCATAAACATTAGTTGATGAATGGAAAAAATTATTAAAATACTTTTTAGTTTTATTGTAAGGAAGTTATTTTTTATGACATAAAAAATAAGTAGTTTTTACGATTTTTTAACAATAAATAAATAAATAAAATAAAATAAAATAAAATAAATAAATACTAGAGATAAAATTATCAACTTTTTAGCATATGTTTTACCATATATACAGGGTATTCAAAAACATTTAACTCTGCATAAAATCCTTGAATATATAATTGTCTATTAAACAATATTAAAAAAATATTTGACGAACATAACAAATTACAAAGATCCGTAAGAATGTGGCAAAATTATATATATATATATATATATATATATATATATATATATATAAAACAGATGATTTAATTTTAAAAATAAAAAAATCATATTTTTATTTAGCTCCCCCCGTCCTAGAAAATGCAGTGAATTTGATATGCTCTTTACTTTAATAAAGCGATCTATAAAATTTTAAATTTATATTAAGAAAAGTTATAGAGATATTTTTTAACAAATTAATCGTAGTTACAATAATATAATTACAATATTAGTGTTTATACTTTTGATTCATATATAACTCCTGAAATGAATTTATAGTTTCTCTTTGAGCACATATGTTGAGCCACTTTGGAAAGAGGTTGAAATCATCAGTTGTCATTTTTGTCATTCCTTTGTCGTCATTCTCTTGTCTCTTATACACTAAGGAAAAAAAATATATACCGCCTTCATCTAAAACGAATAAGTAATCATTTTCTAAATCCACAAACTAGAAATATAGATTTCCGAGAGCTATGCATATAAAGCAGGTCAATAAGCTGAATAGAAGAAATGATCAAGAATTTGTAGTCTATACATTTCTAGATGGTGAAACAATATTCTGAATAGTCTGAATTCTTTGTATTGCAAGAAATTCTCGCTTGATTTTCTAGAATTGGGTCATACACCAAGATTATAGATGATAAAACCCGTCTCTTGTACTCGCATTTATTTGCAGAGATTTTTAAATAAGTTTGACCTCGATAATATAGACAAACGCTCCAGAATTCTAACAGGGGCTAATTCTAATATTCTAATATTCTCGCTTTTAAAGGGGACGAGAATTTATAAGGAAGACATGGAACTATTTCTTCTAGAGCCACAATTTCGATTCTAGATGTCAGTTACAGAATTTTTTCTCAGTGTAGGAAAGAGACATTACTTTCTTTACATCAAAATTAAACTGCTTCTTTACATAACATATTTCTTGAAAACTATATTTTATTGATCAGAATACAATAGAATCACCTTTTAAATAAATAATAAAAATGTTGAAGTTGTTCAATTAAGAAAATGCTTGAAAGATTTACACACATTTAACCTTAACGAATTTTATTTTCGCAATTGTTAGTCTTAGATGCATGCTTCCAATCATAAATATGGTCAAAATTAGATGAATGTGTTTAAATTTTGAAGGAAAAATAATAATAGTGAAAGAATACAAAATATAAATTTCTATACAGCCCCCAAGTCATATTGAGGAAAATCATATCCTGAAAAACATTATTTCAAACATAAGAAATTCGATACTTGTGCGACCAATATTCATCGAAAAATTCGAGTTCACAGTTTTAATGCATAGTGTGGGAACCGTACACAAATAGAGGTAGAACATGTCGTCCTCTCAAAACAATGGTTAGGTTTAGCACCTATGTTCCCTTTTGATAACAGGTTCAGTATTCACACACTTTATTGCCGATATTAATAGGTCGTAGATGCACGTGATATTTCCAAAAACTTTTCCAAACGAATTTGTCTTTTTTTCCGTGTTTCATTTTGTGTACAGTCCCCTGAAAATATCTAATTGACTGCGTATGTAAAGGTGTTTATGTCACTAAACGCTTGGTCGTGCAAATATCAAAATTTTGTGTTTGAAATGTTTTTATATAGACATGATTTCCCTAAATATGTTTGTAGGGACCTGGCACCTGTATACAAAGTTAGATTTTGTAATTTTTCACTATTTTTTTTTTTCACTTCAAACCTTTAACACCTTTACTCTGCATCTAATTTTGACCATTTTTGTAAATGGAAATATGAATCAAGGACTAATGATGAAGAAAATAAAGATCGTTCAGACTAAACGTGGATACAGTGTGTATAACGAAACCGACATTTAATGAATTTGAATAGAGTATGGAAATAACTTCATAAAACAAAATTTCGTTCTAAGCACTCTTTTTAATTAATGGGCTAAAGAGGAAGAAATGATTTTCAAAAAACATATCACAGTTCAAAATTCTAAGAGCTTAAACATATGTAAATTAGAATATCTTCTTACCTGGAAATTAGAACGAATACTCCTTTAAAGTGAAATCACTGCATACAATGGCAAGTCGATCAAGATAATTTATTCAAATTCAGTCCCATAGTACCCTGGAGATACATGATTTATAATGTAGTAGCAACATTTTGTGATTAAAAATTAAATTAAACCTCTATAAGGAAGGGGGGCGGCGCTGCCTTAGGAACACTGGCCACCTTTGCTTCACCTGCCTTAATACAATTACCGTAAAAACCGGAGTATGAGCCGCATTTACGTACGGGCCGCACTAAGCTAATTTCGGTTCCGGAAAAAATAAAATTTCGGAGAAGTTGCACACCCCGTGTAAGGGTCGCATTTCAGAAAATAAACTCCTAAAATTCTATGAAGTTAAATAAAAACAAATACTATTTATAAATTCGTTACAATATTCATCTGTAATATCGGATAAGATGCGTTGCCGCTTTGTTTGTGGCACTCGTGCCTAATGTTCGTCTGATGAAGGGTTGTGTTTTCTTTCGACCCAAAATAATTGTTTCGAGTTCTTGCATTTTATGTTGTTTATTCAAAGTTTTGTAATTATTGCTTTGTAACGCCAGTTCTGTAGTTCATTTTTATATATTTCCCCCAAATTCTTATGTTTTTACTGTCATTCATTGCGGTATGTATGTGAATCTCAACCAAATAAAAAATGCGCCTCTATTTTAAGTCAAATACAAGTTTTATCACTTGTCTCTCCATTGCTCAGGTGGTTAGAGCGCCATGTTAGTAATCCGGTGGTCCCGCGTTCGATTCCCTGAAGGTCCGGAGTGTTAATTTTTGCAGACAATTAGTAGAAAAGATGTCAATTGATCAAAGAAAATTTATCGTTGACTACACAGTATATTAAGAATTTTTGAAGAGTTTTTTTAAGAAGCCTTTTCTTACATATCTTTTTAGAAGCAAAAAAGAGTTTTTTGTGGACTACAAGCGCCCTCTATTGGGCGGAATATTCACTAAAATGTCATTGAAACAATTAACAATACAAAATAAAAATGATTAGGAGAAACACATAAACGTTAACCAAATCAGTAATATGTTAAGTTATAATAGAAAAAAATAATAATAAACTAAAATAATAATAAAAAGGTGCCTCAAACGAATAATGAAATTCCAGATATTGGCCCTTAATCAGAAAATGAAATCACAAAACTTATAGGCAATCGTGTGGTGCTGCCATCTGTTGTGAATGTTAAGAAATAATTTCTCTTTTCTTAATACAGTTCAAATTTCCCCAATTTTGGTTAATAAACAACAAAAAAAAAATTACATTTTTTTTTGTTTATACGTCCTTTTAGTGAAGTCCCGATTCAATCCTATTCATTTTAATGCAAAAATTCTTCGTTTATATGCCGCTATTATCGGTTATACGTCTTTTCCACTTTACTAAAATTCGTAATTTTTTTTTTTTTTCCCTAGAAAGCATCTTAAATGGAGGAACACAGGAAAGATCGAAGAATACTCATCAAAAAATCAACTGAATTCGCAGTAGAATTTTTAGTACTTATGGACAAGCAGCAAATCAGACGAACAGTAAAGATTTTTAATGTTATTAAATAATTATCTGTATGGACATAAATCGTATGCTTATTATTAAAGATGAGCAATGTATATAATTAATATTCAAAATGTGTTCATATAGCCCTTAAGAAATGTAATATAATACTCAAAATATGATATATGCAATTAGTACCTAGTCATGCATTAATAGTGTGATTTTTCTCCCTTTTTATAATAAATATCTTTTTTTATCTTTTTTTTTTCTCTAATTAATTATTGTCTTAAAAAATATAATATACATTTACTAACTTAAGAAACTTTATTAATTAGTATTTGCGTATAAATTTTGCTTAAGTGTCATTAAACTTGTAGTAATTAAAGTGTTATTATTAAAATTTCTATTATACGTCTTTTCATTTATACGTCCTTTTACATCAGTCCCTTGAAAGGCGGTATAAACGGTGCTTTACTGTTTTACATGAAACTTCATTTCTTACAATTAAAATGTTTTCCCCTCCATTTAAAAATAAGAAAAAAATTTTTTTTGGAGCATCTGTTTAAAATTTATGTGCAAATAATAAATTGAATATTTTTTCGATAGAGGCTATGACCCAATGATTGCTGTGTATACGACTGAAAAATTTTCGCTTTTATCTTATTTACACTTCAGTATTTGAAATTTATTTTAACTCTGGGATTTATCAAAATATGGCTCTGTTTTTGTTTTGTACATTCAACTGAAAATTTCAAAGTAAATTAAAATTATAATATACTAACAAAATAAACACAGCAAGGCTTGTATACGACGGTATGAATATATCTTTTCATTCATATTCCCAGAATGTATTTTAAACATAAAATCATATAAATCCAAAATATGCTGTTCCTAAAATGACAACAAACTTCCCAAAAGATGTGTTGACAGTTTCATATCAAAATATTTACAAAGTCCCTGGAGGAAAATTCCTTCATAAAATCGTTGTTTGTGCAACCAGCGTTACCATGACTACCCGCTTTCCAAAACAGTCAAAAATTTCCGTCGAATTCAGGAAAACGAGTAAGAATAAAATTTAATCTGAATCATGTATAGAGGAAGAAAAAATAAACATAGGACATTAAGTTAATAGGGTGGTTGAATTTAATTTTTGAATGATTTTTTTTTTATAGATAAAATATCTTGTAGATGTGTTAAAACAATATTTACTACAGTTCCCAAAAGTTAAGCAACAATCAGTTTTGTTTAATATTTTGCAGATCGCTCTTGGATAAATACATATTTAAACGTAAAATTTATGTTTTGAAGGATCAAAATTCTTCTCTGTAACAGAAGTATTGTTGTTGAGTAAGTATAAGTAAATATTTTGTTCCATGTTATTTTATGCTGAAATGGTCAGTCCATCTGCTTGTCCTTGACTGCGGCCAAATCTTATAGTAGATGAGACGTTGTAAATTCAATGGACCAGTTTTACTACCCCACTTATGACTACCATTTTCCCTCTCCGAAACATTTATTTTGTCTTAATTTGCTATAAGGCCGCGGTAGCCCAGTCGGTAGAGCGCCGGCCTCGTAATTGGAAGATTGCGGGTTCGGTACTCGAGCCGGCCAAAGACCGTCGTGTAAACTAATGGTGGCTGGTGCACGTAAAATCTGACGTGGCCGCAATGTCCTCCATGTTCCCATCAAAAATTATACCTCTGGGGGTCACCGAAGCGGGAGAGCCATCCCTTCCGTGGAGGATCAAAATTGTGATGGCCAGTCTCCGGACCACCTCTAGGGGTGTGTCCCAGACCGTCGCCAATTGCCCATCTGCGCAGCACTAGTGCGACGTAAAACCCAACCAACCAACCTTAATTTGCTATACAATTTTAGTAGTGTTTGTTTCTTGTAGTATTTTCACACTCATGATTCTGAGTTTTTTCTATACATTTCTATGCATTATTCATATTTTTTTCTACAGTGAAACTCTATGTTTCAGCGGTCTCTTGCATCATATTGAGCTGCATGATAACCACACAGACAAAAATGTGTCAAACAGCTAAAAAAAAAAAAAAAAAATAAGAAGAGGAATAAAAACCTTACAATCAGAAGTGAAAAGCAAAGAATGGTTTAAGTAATCCATCAATAATAAAATAAAAAAAACAACATAATGAATAAAATTTTCTTACTCTCATCTATAAAATAGTAAGAAAATTATAGTAACGGTAAACATGTATCAGTATGCAGAATAATGAAAAAATGGTTGTACCAAAGAAAACACAAAGAAAACATTCATTTTCCCGAAAGTATATGAATAAAAGTATGGATGCCATTTTTCTTACAAACTAGTTTCTGCAAAGGCGATCAATTAGAAATATTTCATACCAGCAATGAAAGACCTGAAAAATAGATTTTATTTTTTGGGGAAAGTTTGTGTTAGATAAAAGATATTGACAATTAATTTCTTATTATTTGTGTATTACAAAATGGTAAAAGAAAATGCAATTATTTTAGGTAAAATGTTTAATTTATAAAAACTGTTTAAATAATAAATGTGCCATAATTTATATGTGCTATTAAGTAAGCTTGAGTTTAAAATCTTTTAGCTTAGAATTCTTATCTATATAAATAAAGCAAAGAGCTTGTCGGTGGAACATTTCCGGGTGGACCACTCCTATTTTTGATAGGTCAAGATTTAACTACTTTGGTGATGAAAGTCGGCCATTGGTTTTAGTAAAAACTGATGAATTTTTAAAAAAAGACACTGTATAGATGTTATACTTTTTTAAAAGAGCTCTAAAAATTGTTCATTTTTTGTGAGGACACTATATACATCAAGTTATTAGATTTAACGATATTATGTTGTAAAGTTCCACAACGCGATATCATTCGATTGCTTTTGATGAAAGTCGGCCATTTTTTTTAGTAAAAACTGATACATTTTTAAAAAAAAGATACTGCGTAGATGTTATACTTTTTTAAAAGAGCTCTAAAAATTGTTCATTTTTGGTGAGGACACTATATACATCAAGTTATTAGATTTAAAGATATTACGTTGCAAAGTTTCACAACGAGATGTCATTCGATTGCTTTTGATGAAGGTCGGCCACTGTTTTTAGTAAAAACTGATGAATTTTTTTAAAAAAGATACTGCATAGATGTTATACTTTTTAAAAAGAGCTCTAAAAACTGTTCATTTTTTGTGGGGACATTATATGCATCAAGTTATTTGATTTAAAGATATTACGTTGCAAAGTTTCACAATGTGACATTATTAAATTGCTTTTATGTTAAAATAAGAGTCTAATATTAAATAATAAACAGTCTGATATTAAAGAATAATGAATAACTTTTTAAAAATTATCAGTTTTGAAGCTCTAAAAGCTGCAATTTTTAAATAACCGCGTACTTATTTCCCATGCATAATCCATTAAATTTTTAAACAAATGTTGATTCATTCTTGAGAGTCATTCACATAAGACTACAGAGCATTGTTGCAAAACGAGTGCAAAACGGAAGAAATATTTAATTTAATTTAATTTGTAATATGTTAGTTTGACTTTTTGACCTTGAAAAGAATTTTTAATTATTTTACAAAGCCCAAAATGTGCTATAAAAAATAAATAGTGATTCAATTCATTTAAGATAATGGACCATATTCCCACTTTGGGTTCGAGGCTGCAAGAATATCAGCTGGTTAGGCAAACAATCCTCAACTCTACCATAGCAAAGCATTGCGGCTTGCAAATTTTTATCTTGCAATATTATTTATAAGAGTTACAGATTATATGAAATTGAAGTAAGAGTGATATAGTGATACCTTCGTTTTGTTTGTAATCCAGTTTTAGTAATATACTTTAATATTAATCAACATATGTTATATTAAAAGTTGCCATGTGAACTGTGGCGATGTTAACAAATTTAAATGGATGTTCCATTTAATAAATTCTTTTATTAAAGTGATTGAAATTCTAATTATTTAAGCTTTGATGTCTATATATATATATGTGCGTGTATAAAATGTTCTTATTAATCTTTTATTCATTATATATATATGTGTATACATATATAAAATGTTCTGCAATTTTACGATATGGAATAGTCTTAACTTTATCATTCGATTCAGTTGTTTACATTTCTCTTTTGTTCTTGTTTGAACAGATATCTGATTATTAAGTTTCACTGGAGAAATATTTAGGAAAATGTTATGCGTAACAATAAAATGGCATCTTGAATCTAATTTGTTTACAAAATATCGGCCACGTGTTCGGCGATTTTACCTACTGTGATGTCACAGGAATATTGTCCATTTGGAGTGAAAGGCTGATTTTTAATTTTTTTTTTTTTTTTTTTTTTTAATTTAGAAATTTATTCATCAACCACGAAAGTTCACTCAATGATTTGATTCAATTCTTTTAAATTTAGTGACCAGCGAAGCGGGCGTAGCCTGCTGGTATATACTATATCATCATCATCATCATCCTAATTAATTTCCGCCTATATCAGTCTATTGCTGGATGACGGCCTCTCCTAGGTGATTTCAATCTGCCCTGTTTTCTGAAATTCTTCTCCATTCTGCTCTTCCAAACTTCACAATTTCATCTCTCCAACAACACAGTGGTCCCTTCCTCGGTCTTTTCGTATCTCTCCTTTTTCAAAATAGAAAAATTTCCAATCAGAAAATTAGATAATAAAATAAATTAATAATCTGGTAAAATGTAGGGTTAAAAAAAAAAAAAAATCATTTTAATATTCGACATAAATGCTAAATAAAAAACAATACAATAAATAAAATTTTTATTGAAGTTCTTTATAAAATTACCGACCAGTAAAATAGCATGTTTCATCATTTTAAATAAAATAACTTACAAAAAAGTTGTTAAAACTATTTTTGAATTAAATATTTTACACGTTTAAATAGTAATAAAAGTTTTACATCTTTTAGCATAGAATTTTCTTTTACAATAAAAAGTTAAAAATTTAATACATTATCGAAGCATTAGATATACATTATAAAACAATAAATAAACAGTTTTTTTTTAATCTTGAAATTTTACGATAAAGAAAATAATAAATTATTAAAACGTAGACTAAGAGAGAGAGAGAGAGAGCGAGAGAAAGAATCAAAATGTTCTATAAATTCTAAATTTAAGACAATACAGTGAAAAAAATTTACATTCCTCTCACTTATAAAAATTTAAAAATGCCATGGTAACAATGGAAC
Source organism: Salticus scenicus (assembly GCA_963930645.1). NCBI lineage: Eukaryota > Metazoa > Arthropoda > Arachnida > Araneae > Salticidae > Salticus > Salticus scenicus. The sequence continues at coordinate 280,751,765 of OZ005656.1, read as the reverse complement.
AAAAATGAATTGGTATGCTTAATAACGTTAAAGTGGTTTTGCGAAATGATTGTTGTTGCAGATGGTTATATGGCTTAAGGCCAGTTGACTGCACTAGGGTCCTTCGCCTATAAGGGGAATGCCCTCCGTGAGGGATTTTTCTAAGGGGTCCTAGCCCGTATTTACACGAGTTTCGGAGAAAACCATGGAAAACTCCAAACGGTTAGGACGATTAGCGCAGCCTGGGATCGAACCCGGCGCTTTCCATCTACCAGCTTTGAGCGCAGGGCCGCTCAGCGACTAGTGGAGCTATGCGAAATCAAATACATCATGAAACATTGATTTTTCTGAATATATATATACTAGCAGGCTTTGCCCGCTTCGCTGGACATTAAACTTAAATGAGTTGTCAAAATCCCATATCTTTATTAATAACCTAAGTTCTCGCTGTGATTGGTAGAGGTTTTCTCGCTCGCAAAGTGAAGAGTCTGGGTCTCCACTGTCTTCGGCACAACTTACCCACTCCTTACTTCCCCTTCCTCAGCGGGTGAGTTCGAAGTTTTGCAAAATCACACTAATGTACATAATGCGTACACTTAATCAATATCCAGTCTGGGTCCCCACTGCCTTCGGCACAACTTACCCACTTCTTACTTCCCTTTCCTGAGCGGGTGAGTTCGAAGTTTTGCAAAATCACACTAATGTACATAATGCGTACACTTAATCAATATCCAGTCTGGGTCCCCACTGCCTTCGGCACAACTTACCCACTTCTTACTTCCCCTTCCTGAGCGGGTAAGTTCGAAGTTTTGCAAAATCCCACTAATGTACATAATGCGTACACTTAATCAATATCCGCACACCAAAATTCGCCATTCTAAGATAATTCAAAGCGAATTCAAACGGAAAAACATGTTTTTACACATGTTTTTTGGGAACAACTTCAGTATAACCCCACAACGATATTTGGCGATTTTTTTGTTGGCGATTATGGCTAAATCATAAATCTAAAAATCATATATCATATATGATAAATGATAAAATCATAATCTAAATCATAAAAAATAAAACATAAAATCATAAATCCAAAATAAACAACATATTAGGCTGCCATATTATATCGCAAACAGTCCAGAACGACAGTGTTATCCTTCAAAACGGCGCCAAAGAAAAATCGCCAAATTCAGCTGTTGGGTTATACTGAAGTTATACCGTTTATTGCCCTCCGACTCCGAGAAGGGGGGGGGGATTTCGAATTTCGTGAAATCCAGTTACAATAAGTGCCGGATGCAAACAAACAATTTACGCACCAAATTTCGTTACCACAGAAGTCTTTAATAGAAAATATTATAAATAAATAAATTCAAAACGCACAGCTTTAGTATTTTAACCCTTTGGTGACTTTAAATATTTTAAGCCATTTTTGCTATCTCAATTGTGCAATTAAAGATCTTGGCGAGAAACGTCCGAGCTACGTCGGTTCCGAATTTCAAATTTTGCCAAAGGGATCCAATACTAAAGCTGTTCCATACACAAAATAAATAAATAAATAAAATAAAATAAAATAATAAAATAAAATAAAAAATCTTTTCTGAAATTTACAAAATAAAAATTAAAAATCTTAATAAAATCCAAGTTATAATCATTTACAATTAATGGGAGAACATAAAAAAACCCTCATAAGGTACAAAATAACAACAAAAAATTTTGTTTTACTACAGGAAAGAAAAGTACTCCTTAATTAAATAAAAATATTAAACTAATGGCAAATATCTCTATGAAAATATTTATCTACGTGCAAATTCCTCATAGAAAAAAAAAAAAAAAAAAAAAAAAAAAAAACACCAACTCTTGTAGGTGTTTTTCTCTTTAATTTTTATTATAATTCACGTGAAATTAAAAATATTTCATTTTATTTTTCGAAAATAAAAATACATATAAATGCATATTTATAAATATAAAACCTTTTACCGAATCCGCATTGAAAACGGAAAAAGGTAAAATAAATTAGAAATATCAGACCTATATTTATGAATTTGATACCAAATGAAAGGGGTGATTTTTCTGAATCCAGGGGTGCAAACAGTTTTTCGATGCGAAAATTAGATTTTTAAAAAATAACTAAAGTATGAAATTTAAGTGGCAACGGAAAAACAGAAAAAGGGGAAAATAAATTAGAAGTATCAGACCTACCGTTACAAATTCAGTACCAAATGAAAGAGGTGATTTTTCTGAATCCTGGGGTGTAAATAGTTTTGCGATACGACAATTAGATGTTTTAAAATTAACTAAAGTATGAAACTCAGATGGCAAAACTTCATTTCAATCTTTTCATAATTTGTAGTGCGAATCACGCGAATAAAAAAAGTCTTTATCGTGAAAAATTTATTTTTGCATTTTATTTTTCCATTCAAAGCGTTTTAGTGAAAAAATATTTATGGCGCATGCGCAGGCGTTTTTTACCCACAATTTAAACACTCATCAGAATTTTGAAAATTTCTATAGATATAATTTTAAGTTGGGTGAAGACCTAAGTTTCTGCCAAACGCCGTTGAATTCCGTCCAGCCGTTCTCGAGTGATGCCCGGACAAACGTGTTTTAGTCTTTTACCCCCCAGGGGGGAACGGGGGGGAATTTCTGAAAAGTTGATAGATATAATTTTAAGTTGGGTGAAGACCTAAATCCCTGCCAAGCGACGTTGAATTCCGTCCAGCCGTTCTCGAGTGATGCCCGGACAAAAAAAGCGACATACGGACACGATGACACACACACACACACACACACACAGGCAAACTTTTCTGAAGTCATTTTCGGCTTTCATGGGGTGTGAAACGTGAAGATATCGCAAAATTTTTTGATTCCGACAAATTTACAGACAAAAGTCTGATTTTATTAATATAGATATATATATGTATATAAAAGAAACTATTACTACTTTTCTAAGGCAATCAATCAGACATATTTTATCTATATTAATAAAATCAGACTTTTGTCTGTAAATTTGTCGGAATCGAAAAATTTTGTGATATCTTCACGTTTCACACCCCATGAAAGCCGAAAATGACTTCAGAAAATTTTGCCTGTGTGTGTATGTGTGTGTGTGTCATCGTGTCCGTATGTCGCTTTTTTTTTGTCCGGGCATCACTTGAGAATGGTTGGGCGGAATTCAACGGCGCTTGGCAGGAATTTAGGTCTTCACCCAACTTAAAATTATATCCATCAACTTTTCAGAAATTCCCCCCCATTCCCCCCTGGGGGGTAAAAAACTAAAACACGTTTGTCCGGGCATCACTCGAGAACGGCTGGACGGAATTCAACGGCAGAGACTTTTTTATTCGCGTGATTCGGACTACAAATTATGAAAACATTGAAATGAAGTGTTGCCATCTAAGTTTCATACTTTAGTTAATTTAAAAAAATCTAATTGTCGTATCGAAAAACTGTTTACACCCCAGAATTTAGAAAAATTCCCCCTTTCATTTGGTACTGAATTTGTAACGATAAGTCTGATACTTCTAATTTATTTTTCCCTTTTTACGTTTTTCCGTTGCCACTTAAATTTCATACTTTAGTTATTTTTAAAAAATCTAATTGTCGTATCGAAAAACTGTTTGCACCCCTGGATTCAGAAAAAGCGCCCCTTTCATTTGGTATCAAATTAAAAAATATATGTCTGATATTTCTAATTTATTTTACCCTTTTTCCGTTTTCAACCCAGATTCGGTAGAAGGTTTTATATTTATATATATATATATATTTTCCAGAAATAAAATGAAATATTTTCAATTTCACGTGAATAATAATAATAAAAATTAGAGAGAAAAATACCTACAAAAGTTTTTTTTTCCTCAGGAATTTGTATGTGAATAAATATTTTCATAGAGATATTTGGCATTAGTTCAATATTTTTATTTAATTAAGCAGCACCACGGAGTAAAAAGACAGGAGAAGAAGCTAACGCTGAAATTTTGTGATGTTGTTTTATAATGTTTACAGATGGCGCCAGCGTACAATACTTCCTTCTCTCCAGCTTCCGCAATGTTATTCAATGGGGAAATGTCTCGTTTTAATTATTATTATTATTTTTTTAATAATATCAAGCTGAAAAAAGTTCGATTGAAAGCAAATTTCATTAAATAGAGTATTCTAACCAACATGTTTTTTTAAGAGCCATTTTATACTAATTTTACTTTGAAAGAGAGCTTTTAAAAAATGACGATCCTTATGAACCGAAGCTAGCTAAAACAGACAATTGGGAGGAAGGAGAATGGATGAAATTTTGTAAAGAAAAAAAAAAAAAAAAAAAAAAAACTTACTTTAGGTGCAGAAAACACGAACTCGGACATTATTTCTCTCCTGGGCCTTTTTTTTTTTTTTTTTTTTTTTTTACCACTATCATAGCCTGTATTACAACTAGGAACGAAGCATTTATTTGAAACATCTGAATTATGCTGTTTTAAGAACTTACAAACAAATTAAATTGCTTAAAATAAAAATTTAAAATGTATTCCAGCAAAATTCTATTGAAAACAACACTATATCAGCTCCGAGGTAGGGAGTAATGACAAGTGGCGCCCTCAATATTTACCAAAAATTTACATCACAGTGTCGTAGCTTTCTCCCATTGGACCTTCAACTCCTATTAATATTACTCCGTGAGCAGCACTTTTCTTTCCTGCAGTAAAACAAAATTTTTTGTTGTTATTATGTACCTTATGAGGTTTTTTTGTATGTTCTCCCCTTAATTGTAAATGATTATAATTTGGATTTTATTAAGATTTTTTATTTTTATTTTGTAAATACCAGAAAAGAGTTTTTATTTTATTTTATTTTATTTATTTATTTATTTTGTGTATGGAACAGCTTTAGTATTGGATCCCTTTGGCAAAATTTGAAATTCGGAACCGACCTAGCTCGGACGTTTCTCGCCAAGATCTTTAATTGCACAATTGAGATAGCAAAAATGGCTTAAAATATTTAAAGTCACCAAAGGGTTCCCATACTAAAGCTGTGCGTTTTGTATTTATTTATTTATAATATTTTCTATTAAAGACTTCTGTGGTCACGAAATTTGGTGCGTAAATTGTTTGTTCGCATCCGGCACTTATTGTAACTGGATTTCACGAAATTCGAAATCCCCCCCCCCCCTCCTTCTCGGAGTCGGAGGGCAATAAACGGTATAACTTCAGTATAAGCCCACAGCTGAATTTGGTGATTTTTCTTTGGCGCCGTTTTGAAAGATAACGAAAACGATGTCGTTCTGGACTGTTTGAGATATAATATGGCGGACTAATATGTTGTTTATTTTGGATTTATGATTTTATGTTTTATGATTTATGATTTGGATTATGATTTTATCATTTATCATATATGATTTATGATTTTTTGATTTATGATTTAGCCATAATCGCCAACAAAAAAATCGCCAAATATCGTTGTGGGGTTATACTGAAATCGTTCCCAATAAACATGTGTAAAAACATGTTTTTCCGTTTGAATTCGCTTTGAATTATCTTAGAATGGCGAATTTTGGTGTGCGGATATTGATTAAGTGTACGCATTATGTACATTAGTGGGATTTTGCAAAACTTCGGACTCACCCGTTGGGGAAGGGGAAGTAAGATGTGGGTAAGTTGTGCCGAAGGCAGTGGGGATCCAGACTGCATATTGATTAAGTGTACGCATTATGTACATTAGTGGGATTTTGCAAAACTTCGAACTCACCCGCTGAGGAAGGGGAAGTAAGATGTGGGTAAGTTTACCGAAGGCAGTGGGGACCCAGACTGGATATTGATTAAGTGTACTCATCATGTACATTAATGTGATTTTGCAAAATTTCGAACTCACCCGCTGAGGAAGGGGAAGTAAGAAGTGTTTAAGTTGTGCCGAAGACAGTGGAGACCCAGACTCCTCACTTTGCGAGCGAGAAAACCTCTACCAATCACAGCGAGAACTTAGGTTATTAATAAAGATATGGGATTTTGACAACTCATTTAAGTTTAATGTCCAGCGAAGCGGGCAAAGCCTGCTAGTTAGGAATAAAAACATATGAAAAAATAGATTTTCAGGACGTAAGTTTGTATTAAATAAATGCATTGGAAGTCTCATGATTTTATGTATTACGAATCGGTAATAAAATATTTTATTTTAGGTGAAAATTTATTTAGGAATAAAATTTATAAAATCTGTGTTAAAGTTCTGTTATTTGTTTCTTCGAATTAAAACCCATATAAAACAAGTGTCAATCAATTTAACAACAACATTTTCAAAAGTTTCAAAAGTTTAAAATGAATAACTAAAACTTATAAATGAGAACTAAAATATGCCTAGATTTGTTTTATTTTAATTTATTTATTTAAAACAACATTTAAACCTTTTATTTTACACGTTATAATAGTAGTAAAAGTTTAAAATCTTTTTGCTTATATTTCTTTTTTATATAATAAAAGTTTAAAAGATTAACATCAGCTTGAAATATAAAACATTCAATATATATTTATTATACATATAAATCAGTACGCCAGTACTGTTTTTCTTCTTCTTCTTCTTTTCTTTTTTAACACGCTTTTATTAGCTTCACCTGTATGTATGTTTGTATCATGAAGGTAGAAAGAGGATTGTACTACCATGGTTTGTATGTACAGTCGGTAACAAAAGTGTCCGAACGCTAGCAAAAATTCCTATGTGAAAAAAGTACACTTCATACGGTTCTGTTAAATAAATCCTTATAGAATCATGTTCTTACACTGACTAAGAAGAGGATTCGACAAGGATTTATTTAACAAAACCGTATGAAGTGTACTTTTTTTACATATTCATTTTTGCTAGTGTTCGGACACTTTTGTTACCGACTGTATGTTTGTAACCGCTCTGGGAGCAAACAAAAATTCTACATTGTAAAAAAAGACATTCTCTACGTGAACGCTGTGGCTGTGAGGTAAAGCTCCGGGCTACGAACCTATATGTCTAACGTTCGAGCCCAGTCAAGGGAGATTTTTTAAAAAAGGTTTTTGTTTAATTCTAAATTATTTTATAATCACCCTGTAATATGGTGTGTCACTCACACAATTTTTTCTTACCCTGCATTTTAATACTATAAAGATAGATATTTTGTGCTTTTTAGTTCAGATTTCAATAAAAGCGTGTTCTTTAATTTTTTAAAAGTATAATTTTATTAATATGAAAGTTCTGTTATTAATACTAATAATAATGACTTGTTAAAATATAATCTGAAGAGAAATTGTAATAGTAAGGGAAAAAAATGTACCAATGCTAAGTAAAATTGTAAAAATAATATATCATTTCTAAATGAAAAACGATACAATGAATAAAATTTTCATCACAGTCATTTATAATATCTTAAGAAAGCTATGGTAACGGGGAAATAATCATGCATCGGTATGTACAATAATGGGAAAGCGGTTATGCGAAAGAAAACACAAACAAGGAAATATATCATGAAACATTCATTTCGCCGAAAGAAGATAAATAAAAACCATTTTTCTCAGAAACTACTTTGTGCAAAAAGAATCAATTCGTTTCGAATCAGAAATAAAACATCTCAAAAATACATTTTGTTTGTGTTAAATAAAGTGTATTTTGAAAACTAATGTCTTATGATTTCTGACCGGTAAAATATGCGTTTAAGGTAAACAGTTTTCTTTTTTTTTTAAATACAATTTCTTGAAATAATTCATATTTTTACTTTTTATTTAATAATAGAAATATTTACAAAATTAGCATAAGCTCAAAATATTGGACTTGCACTAGATAAAAACTTTCCATATTATTATCAGCATATATCTGTACTGATAAGTATAAAGGATTTATGTCCATACTCTTGATTTTTCAGGAGACGAAAAATAAAGTTAAACTAACTAAAAACAAATCATCAGAATCGATTAGGAAAAAGGGATTATGTTGGTTTATACGCTTTATACCATTCAGTGATCGTCAATCTTCATTTAATAAAGGGGAAAAATTGAATTAAATATTTATACCAAAGGTTAATGCTAAATTTCTGATTTGAATCTTTTTTTTAAATGGATTTTCTCAAAGAATAAATGACATGGATTTAAATCCTTTATACCAATCGAAAGAGAATTTTTTTCTGAGTCTCACTATGTACTTAACTCAAAATCGACATTTTTGGACTTAAATCCTTTATACTTATCAGTACAGATATATAGTTAGCTCATCACTGACTGACTGACTCTGTTACGCTTAAAAAGACTAAGAGATTTCCTTGGACATGCATGATTTTCAGCCGATTTTTTTTTCTTGTGATTTTCAGCTTCTACATGTACCCAATTTTCAATAATAATAGTAATAAAAACGTGTACGTTGCATGTATAATAAATTTGAATAATATGTTTCGATGAATTTCGGGACAGAGAACGAATTTAGTTCGTAAACACTTTTCAATTTTTTCTAAGAAAGCACCACAGAACTGCCGTTTAAAAGTAATAATTACAAAACTTTGAATAAATACCATAAAATACAATAAATGCGCAACAATTGTTGCCGCTTTGACTGCAGCTGCCTACTTTGTTCGCCTGAAGAATGTGTGCTCTATCGACCCGATACAATTGTTGCGAGTTTATTGTATTTTATGGTTATTTATAGTTATTCAAAGTTTTGTAATTATTACTTTTCAATTTTGTTGTAAATAATAAAAAAAAAGTCATCCTCTGTAATTCTACGGAAAATCATTCATGAAAATAATACCAGTATCATTTGATTAGGAATAACCTTAGTTATTTAATGGTTTTTAACTAAATTAGAATGAAATTAAAATGATTTAAAGTTTAAGCCTTCTAATGTTAAAATTACTTTTTACTTTGAATTAACTCAGAATAGTTTTAATTCCATTCTTAATTGGGGGAAAAACCATCAAATAATTTATGTTGTTTCTAATCAAATGACAGTGGTAATATTTTCATTCAAAGATTTGCTGTAAAAGCACAAAGGGTGATTTTTTTTTTAAATCACTTTTCAGCAAAATTGAAAAGTGTTTATGCACTAGGTTCTTGTCTGTATGCTCTGTTTTTTCAGAAATATATATAACTATATATAATGTCTGATATATGTCATTATCATAGACACACACACACACATATATAATAACAAAGTAGTAGAATATAGGAAAACAGATGATAAAATGCTACCGAAGTTCGTAAGAGCCAAAATGAATTAGTAAATAATTAAATTAAAAATGAGCATAAAATGCTCTGAGTAGTTGGGTAGAGCCATGGAAGGCTCAATACTTCAATCCCACCATGTGCTATAGCACGCGTAGGTGCTTTTTATTGTCTTAAATACTGCTTTGTGATAATCTCTTAATGTTGTGAGCTTCTTGTTAAGCCAAGGAATCAGCAAATGGTTACTAGTGAAGATCTGCTGTTATAATAATTCTCATGTGTCTTTTTGTGTAATTAATGTTTTGAGTGTCTTCAAATAAATGTGCCGTAGTTTAATCTCCATCTCATCATTGACCCCACCTCTAGACGCCGACACAAGATCTTACATATATATTATGTGTTAAACTGATATATTTCATTTTTTTTTTCAATATAGAAAGTTTTCTAGTAAAAATTGTACATATACGAAAACTCGTTTGTGTTCAAGGACTTATAAAAGAATTTGAGTACATTATGTTCTAAGAAAGATACTATTTTCAAGCAAATTTCAATACATTTATACTGTGCTAAACATAACACACAAAAATATTTAGCTTCTTTCGACGAAACAGTTTGAAAATGTTTTCTAATCTATAAGAACCGCAAAATCATTTTCTTTTTTAAACACCGACTAAAAAAGAGGAGTGTTATAAATAAGACTTTATTGTTCTTCCCCCCTTTCGTCTCTCTCTCTCTCTCTCTCTCTCTGTGCGCGTGTGTGATATTGTAGCTTCCAAATAAAGGTAACAATTTAAATGGGTTTTTTCCTCCCCCCCCTCTCTTTTTAAATAAGAATTTTTATTAGAACGGCTTATTGAATCTGAATGGTTTTTACCTATATTTCATAAAAATCAGTTTGATGGATTATTTAAAAATTAATTAAAATATAATTTTTCAGTCCACTTCGAATTGATATTTTAAAATTTGCAAGCTAGCAATCTCGCAACTTGCAACACATGTTAGATGTCAAGTTACGTAATTTTCGGATTTGAGTTTTTCCTTTTTACTTCCTTATACAAAGTATAAGGAAGTATAGTATACTCATCTAGTTCTGATCACAATCAATACCTTCTTTTAATATTACATGTTTGAATGCGTGTCAAAAAGCAACCATAATGTTAATTACCTTTGCCGGATTTGTACAATATCATCAAGAGTGCAGGACATAACAGGTCGCACAACTTACAAATCCCGGAAACTTAGTCTTTTTGGTACTCATCTAGTTTTGACACGCACTTTATTTTTTTTCTTAATTGTAGGGGTAATACTTTCCTTGTTAAGCCTAGAACTATTTCCTGTCACATTTCTTTTTGGTACTCACCAAGTTTTGACCCGCACCAATTTTAATTTAAGTACTTACCTACTTTAATTAATTTATTTTTACTATATTTTTTTATTTTTGTTTATTTTATTTTTTTATTTATTTTATTTTTTATATTTTATTTATATTTTATTTTTTTTTTCTATTTTATTTTTATTTATTTTTTATTATCATTTTTATTTTATTCTTATTCATTCATTTTTTTTTACGAGGGTGTGGCGGTGTCTGGTCCTCGTTAATCTGTGCTGCACCGTCAAGTGCTCGATGGGGTCGTTTAGCAGTCGTCGGGCTACCAACGCGGGGAACCATCCCCCCGTGGTGGATCAAAATTGCGATGGTCCCTCTTTCTCTTCTCCATTCGGCCTCCCTGTGCATAGTAAGTTCCCTCCCAATTAGGATTAGGCCTTGCCACTTCAAAAACTTCAAAATTTTCGCTATGCGCCCAAAACTATCTTCCATCCCCCAGTGGCTTCACGTAATTTTTTTTTTTTTTTTTTTTTAATTATAATCTCATTGTTCCTCCCTCGTCTTTCTCAAATCATAAGTGTTGTCCCCTTCCCCTTTTCAAATGGCCTCCTCTTTCGGCTTTAACTATTGTGTGCACAACTAACTTTAGCGGCTCCCCCAGCGTTTTCTTTTTTTTTTTTTTTTTTTTTTTTTTTTTTCCTCCCTGCCTAAATTCAAAATTGTTTTAATTTTGTATAATTCCGGTTATTTCGACTCTCAGCTAGTTAGTGCACTTATTCCAAATTCCATAACATCTGGAGCGTGCTGCAATTCCTGAGCTTTGGCGTCTAGTTACATTGCTGCCCAGCAGCTTTCACGCGGTGATCTGGCGATTTATTCGCTCCGGCGGACGGCATCCAACCCGTTAAGCTTGGCCGAGCCCAGGCAGGCAGGGGCCGTCCAAAGGTTTCAAAGGAAGTATAGTAATCACGATTTGCGAAATGGATTTTGCATTTCACATTGCTCGAAAACGAATGATCGCTGAATGTTGCCAATTTATACGTGTGACTGTCATGACGTCTAGTTGTACACCTGCAAGTGTCGTCTTAACACGAGCTCTCATTTTAGAGATATAAAGGAATTTACACGATTTTTCGTGACGTCTGTATGTATGTGTGTGTGTGTATGTCGCATAACTCAAAAACGGTTGGACGTAGAAAGTTGCGAATTGGTACATAGGTTTGCTATAACATCTAGTTGTGCACCTCCCTTTTTGGAATTTGTATGATTTTCCGTTTTGGAGATATTTAGGAAAATTAGGTTCATTATGGCCAGAATGTATCAAAAAACGGTAATAACTCAAAAACGGTTTGGACAAATCTTGCAATTTATCGAAATCTAAAATTTATCGAAAATATAATTGAATAATTTGAAAGCGATGTTATAATTGGGAAGAAAAAAAAACTAATAGTCCGCCGTCCTAAACTAAATTCTGCTTTTGCCAGAATTTACACAAAATCTTTTCAAAATGACATTGACATGAGTCCCCCCAAGGCACAACTATGACATGAGTCCCCCAACAAGGCACAACTTTGAAATGAGTCCCCCCAAGGCAGAACTTTGACATGAGTCCCCTCAAGGCGCAATTTTATTTTTATTTTTATTTTTTTTTACGTATGCATGCATTTTTTAAAAATATTTTTAGCCAACTGTTTCGGGTCCAGTGACAATGTTTTTTAACATTATGTATATTTCTAAAATTGTATAAGGAAGTCATGTGGTGCCCACATCAGATTTTTTTAATCACAGAATTCAATGGATTTTAACAACAATTACAACGACAGAAAAAAAATATCTGTAACTAGTGATTATGAGTTCACAGTTCAAAAAATCCTTAAATTCGGTTGAAAGTGCGAGATTTTATGTAGTAAATAAACTCAAAACTAGCCACATGTTCATAGTTTATAATTTGTGAGCTAGCGTTTTTCTGAGTGTAAGTTACAGGTCTTATAAAAACATAACATTTAATTAAATTCATGGTTAGTTTTTTTATGATGCATTTTTAAATTTTTTTTTTCAAAACTATATTTATGCATGAAAAAAAAAAAAAAAAAGAAAAAAGAGCAAAGACAAACATGGACTTGATATTTTTTGCAGAAATAATTTATTGTATAGTGTAGAAAACGTAGTTTTACTTTCACAATCACTGCTATTGAAATAATTTATAACTAATTTTCTTATAAAATATTATATGAATAATAACTGTCAATATTTATGAGAAAATGATTCATATGCCATTTGTTTAAAAATTGTCTTATGAGACATTGCATTGTTTATTGTTAAACGATAACTTATTTCCTTTTTACAAAATGAACAAAAATTGCGCTTTTCTTATGAAAAAAAAAGAATAAAAGTTTGAAAATGGAAAACAAACAGAAAAGAATAGAAAGTAGGTGACTGGCGGATTGCACAAAATCCACCATAAAAAAAAAAAAAAAAAAAGAATGTCACGTGACTATCAAACCAGTATTTGCATGGTATTTATCTATCTTTTCATATGCACTGAAAAAAGACTTATTTAGTAGCCGGATGTAAACTGCTGAATTCGACAGCTGAGCTGACGTTATAAGCTGCAAATATGTTTCCAGTTCTCTTTTCTGTATTTTTATTTAATTCGATTTTTCCTTTTTCGACATGTGAATGTGATCTGAAGAAATTTGAAGGAGCCATCGTTCCAGCTATCGTACCCGAACCACCAAAACAGGAACTAGAGGTAAAAGTATTTTTACACACTTTCTTTTTATTCCTTTCAATATATTTTTTCTTTTCTTTATTTTTTTATATATATAGAAATTTCCGCCTTATTTGATCGTGAAAATATGCCTATATTTTGCTTTATTCTTGACTATGATAGGTTATGTCCAGATTGTTTATATTATTTTCCAGCATTTATTCGAATTATAATTATCTTTTAAAACATATTTTAATGATTAAAAACACCTTTAAAGCTTTTATTATTATTATTATTATTATTATTATTATTATACTCTTACTAGTAATAATGGATTTTTTAAATACTTGTAAAAGTTTTCCCATGACAAAATACTGGTATCTAAATATCAAAACATTTGCCAGGTATGGAAAAGGTAACCAGGTCTGGATTCGTATATGTCCTTTGACACAATGTGCCAGTGCCATACGAAATGAGCTGCCTGGACAAATATATTTGACCTCTATTAATCGTTTATATGAAAAGTGGAACTTTTTATGTGTAATGCTATTACAGACGTAATTGAGACGAATGCATTTTATTTATATTTTATTTTAACCATCTTTTTGCTGGAGTACAATGGATATAATTTTAAATTTTAACTTCGATTATATTTATTACATACATTTTTAATAATAAGGAAGTCTTTAGACAAAAACCTGATAAATTCTATTCCCAAACATTAGATTTCCTATAGACAGATAAAATTATTTTGTAAAAAAATAATAGCTGCAAATATGGCGAGTTATTAATCTACTATTTGAATGATTTTTTTCGTTTATTTTCTCTTCCCCCTCCCTCTTTTTTTTTTTTTTTTTTTTTTTTTTTTTTTTTATTTTGTAAATTTTTAATATTTATTTACTGTGTTATTTATAATTTCTGTCCCCCCTACCCCCCAGTGACACTTATATTTTATCGTACCCTTCCCAACAAAGTTAGTGAATGTTTATAAATCGGCTTTTTCTGCTAGTATGTCTCTTCGCGATTTTACTTTTCAAAACATTTTTGGATTACTTTTTAAAATATTTTTAGATTGTTTAAAATATAATAATTCCTGTTAAAAAATAAAAATTTCCTGTTTTATATGATCATGTGGTGGTGGGGATGAATGGAACATTTCCCACTATGTGCTAATTTAAAATTGTACACAAGAATTATATTAAAACAAATCGTAAATAGATTTTCAATATTTTTATAACCTGTAGTTCAATAATTATAACATGGAATTGTAAAAAAAAAAAAAATAAATAAAAATAAAAATAAAAATAAACACGGATTTCGAGAAAAATATATTAAAATTAATTGTTCTGATTTTTGTTTATAATAATTATGTTTAAAAAATTATAAGTTAGAATATTCAATGCAACTTAAATCAATAATATCAATAATTAAAAAAAATAAATAAACTAATAATTAATTTGATTAAAATCACAATTTCAACCAAGCTAATTAAATAAATCCTGGTGATTATTAATGTAATACAGAACAGAATGCTAATTTTTCCCGATCAGTTTGAAAAAAAAATTTACCTGGATAATTTGTAGTCTATTATAATGATTTATATCTTTCTAGTACCTTATTTATTTATTTATTTTTAGATTAGATCTTATTAGATGACATTACCAAAGCCTAGAGCACTAGGAACTGTGCGAACCAAAGGAGTTTTATCTTTTGATGTTAATTTGAGTCAATACATCAGTTTATGTTAATTTCAGTAAATTCATAGTGTGTAATAAAATCACATAAACCAATTTAACTTTAAAAATGTATTTACTTTTCACTTTGTTTTCTTTCCTTTTTAACTCCAGCCCTGTCCCATTCATCCTCATAGGTGGGGATGAAGGGGACAATGCACATGTATGTAATATATATATATATTATTAATTAAAAATGATAACTTTTATTAAATTTAGTATGTTTATATGTAACTGATTACTGTAGTGTACTTATGAGCAATGTTACAAAATTCTGAATTACATATGGTGAACATTATTAATAAAAACATGAAAAATGTCCCATTCATCCCCACTCTCCCCTAAAGTTTGTAAGTTGAATTAATACACACATATGTAAAATTAATATAAATAAATAAAACGCATGCTGGCAAAATGTATGTATTTTATTATGATAAAAATCTCTAAAATAGAATTAGGTATTTCAGAAAAAATTATGTAAAATTAGTATATAAGCTAAAGCTAAGACAGAGGGCACGGCAGGAGTTATTGCAAACATAGAGAATCGGGTGGAAGAAGTAAGGTCCGCACGCTACGACTCCAGGTAGTTATATAACAGCAATAGTGGAGTGACACTTGAATGTGCATGTTTCGAGCGTCTAAGATAAAACAATTATTTTGTCTTGTTTTCAAAAATAAATGCTTCATTAACTTTTCTCAGAAATTTCTATGGAATGGCAGTAGTGAAAAATGTTTTTAAATTAAAAGATTTCACATAAACTACTAACCCAGACTAACGGTACGAGAACCAACGGTTGTTCTTAAAAGTGAATAATTATTGAATAAAAGACTGCGCAATCTCTCGTACCAAATGAGAGAATTAGCACTTTTGCTACTTATGAGAGATCACGTATTTTCCCCATCCTGTTCAAAATAAAACATGGGCGACTCATATTATTTGCAACACACTTCTGTCAGTAACTTGCGCTATAAAGATTAATGGTAAAAGTCTTTAGAGCCCTTTGAACTGACTGTTATTTCTGTACACTATCACATATTCAGCAAGGAATTTTTGAAAGTAATATAGCCTATTTAAATATTCCCTTAGCTACTCTGATAAATAAAATCACAATAAATGTAAATTTTTATAACTGATTGTATACTTTGGTCCGTGTAATGATAGTTTGTCATCAAAATTCTGAATAAAATGGTTGAAGATTTTTGTAAATTTTATTTTGTAACTGTGAACTGTATAATTCATTACCCACATATCATATTTCACATACTAGAGCTAATTATTTGATGAGGTGAAGATATTCTGTCTGCATATGGTTTTAGAAAAGTAAAAAAAATCTTATTTGTATGAATTTACAGAAATGCCATGAAAATTTGTTGAAGTGTGTTATTAATAATATTATTTTTCCCCCCTGTGTGTGTGTTTAGGTTGTATTCAATAACAAGACACGTATTACATGTGGACAAAACCTTACTGTTACAGAAGCGAAGAATAAGCCTATTGTGAAATATGAAGCTTCAAACAGTGATCTTCACACACTTGTGATGATTGGTGAGTTACTACTTCGATACATTAAAAAAAGAAAAAAAAAACTTTCTCTTTCTCAAACTTTATACTGACGTGCTATATAGAGAAGCTAATATAGAGAAGCTAAAACTGTGCAACATTATTATTGTTACTTTTTTTTTCATATAATTTTTACTCCCCCCCCCTCTCTCTCTCCCTCTCTCTCTCTCTCTCTATCTATCTATCTATATATATATATATATATACATAATATACATTTTTTTGTCATAATTACTTAATCATAAATTTAAACTTACATTAAAAAATGAATTAATTCTTAATTTCCAAAAGTTATCAAGCCATATTGATTTAAGACAATATTGTGAGGTTTAACCAGCTTTACCGTATATACTCTCCCTCTGGCTCACCAAAAGTAAGAAAAGACCATACTATTAGCAAAATAAAAATATCAAATAAAATAAAACGAACATATCAATAATAATATCAATAACAACCGAAGTAGCTCGGACGTTTCTCTCCAAAATTTTTACTTACGCAATTTCAATAGCGACTTTAATTCACCTCTAAAATGACAACAAATATGTATTTAAAAGCCACCAAGGGCCTCCTATGCTAACAGCTATACCAAAGAAATTTTAAAAAATAAATACAGCAATCATGCTAGGAAATAAAACACAGATAATGCATGCCTTTATATGGAAGAATAGATTAAAATAAGTCCTATCGTACTAAATTAAATTCTGTTTTGTGCAGACTTTTATATCTATTACTTAGAAAACAAAAATAGGCTAAGTTATTTATTTATTTATTTTTTTGGGCAAAAGCCCGACTAAATTATTTTCTTCAACTTTGAGTTGGTGGGGACACTATGCGAAATCTTTCTTCTGATCATTAGTCTGTTGAAATTTCTAAAATTTCACATGTTCTGAAAAGCTCAAAAATATGCATGCCGGGTCCTGTTGATGCCACTGAATGTTGGTCGATAAAAATGCCAAGCAATAGTGTTAAACATAATGATAAAAGAGATAAAGAGAATGTATAAATAAAGAAGCCAACCAATAAGAAAGAAAATGTACGCCCCGCGAAACAAAAATAAGAAAAAGAAAATACTGTAGGTGTCAAGAAAGAGAGGAGAGGAAGGTACTCTGATGACAACTCCGGGGAAAGCAAGAAGCAAAAAGATGAGGCAGAGTAACAATCTGGTCCCCGATGCTGCCTAATGAAATGGCCTCCCTGCCCACAGGCTCACCTCCCGCTCACATCGTCTGGTACCTGATAGAATTGGCCTTTCTGGACCCAAGGTCTCAATGTGTTGCTTGCAGTTAAGAACCTCCTAGTAGATGGATAAAGAAATAACCATTTTTTGATTATGCTAATATTCTCAGGTGAGAAGTGGCCATCCCCCCCCCCCCCTTTTTTTTTTTTTTTTTTAATAAGAAGGATAGTAAAATGAGTAAATAAGAAATAAAGCCTCGTAAGTTCATAAGAATAAAACATATTTGAAACAAGAAATTTCTCTTTGTGATAAAAATAGAACCTCTTGAATTATAAGAGTAAACAGGTTTAAGATAAAGAAAACTTTTCTTTTTGTACTTGGATCAGAAATACAACTCCAGGAATAAATATAAAGTAAAGTATGTTATTAATTAATTCTACCTTTTTTCGTCTAAGATTTACTGGTGTATGAAACATAACTTGAAATTTGCTGGCCACTAATATCGGCATTCAAGAAAAATGCAAGTGTATATGTATAATTATATATATTTTAATCAGAATGGTTGCATTTAATGTAGTTATGATTATATTTATATTAATAACTGGAAGGGTGGTTAAGGGTTAGAGCGGAGCGCAGTTAGATCACGACTTAGTCATTGGAATGAATTTAATTAATTTTGGCTGATTTATTTTAATTTTAATACACACCATATCTCCAATCCCAATAAAATCATCCCGCTAATTCCTTTAGGGTACTATAAATGAAAGTTTTATTTGACAGTTATTGCTCGTTTTTATCCTTCAATTTGCGTATAAAGTTAGTCTCATTAGCATGAAATTAGAATACAAAAGAAATGAAAGTGTTATTAGACTCATATAAATCAAAATAAAACTTAAAAATGTACAAATTATTTTGTTTTTCCTTTTTTTTTTCTTTTCTTCCTTTTTTTTTTTCTTTTCTTCCTTTTTTTTCCCTTTCTTCCTTTTCCTTTTTTTTAAAATCGTATAAATAGGTTCAAAGAACTTGCATTTTCTCTTATTTTGTTGTTAATCGTTTTCTAGATCCAGACGCACCGGATCCAGATAACCCACGGTACGCCCATTTTCTTCATTGGCTTGTTGTAAACATACCGGGTAATCAAGTAGACAAGGGCGAGACAAAAGTAGAGTACATGGGACCATCACCTCCTGATTATTCAAGTAACTTACTTTTTCTTTTTACTCTGAGGAATAATT
The DNA here is from genome assembly GCA_963930645.1 of Salticus scenicus. Taxonomy (NCBI): domain Eukaryota; kingdom Metazoa; phylum Arthropoda; class Arachnida; order Araneae; family Salticidae; genus Salticus; species Salticus scenicus. The sequence goes on along the minus strand of OZ005656.1, from coordinate 280,732,903 downwards.
TTGATTTAAATGCAGTTCATTATAACGATGATGAAATTTATATTTTAATGTCTCGAGGAAGACAAATGAATTGGTGGTAGAAAAAATATAAAACTTTTATGCAGGCATTAATATTTAATGATGAGGGAAATATAAGACGGGTTTAGTTGATGAATTTTAATACGAGCCTCTGTATATAAGCTATGTTTAAAATTAAACCTCTTTATAAAAAATCTTTTTGTAAAAAAATAGAACCGACTCCAAAAAGGAACTACTATTGAAACAACTGAAAATGAAAGAAAATTGGCAAAAAATTGGTAGAAAATGGAACTGTAAATTGCGCCTAAAAGTATAAAATAATTTCCTTCGCCAAACAACCTATATCACTACAATTAATCATAACTTTTGAAGTCGGCGCAAAATTAAATAAAATTTAATTAGTTTTTAAAGGTTTGTCCTTAGATCGGTAGCAACAAATGCTGTTGTCTCGAATGATCCATTTTCATGTTTCCTTTATTATTTTATCACTATATACAATTGGTCCATTAGTAGCATCTACATAGAACAGTGAGCGTTCTTCACAATGCGGTATTTATGTTTCTACGAAGTTAGAATTTCCTTTGCAAATTTGGTATAACTTTGATAACTATCATTCTTGGTGGCTTTTGAATTTGGCGATCAAAACGTAAGGCAAAAGTATACACGCAAGATGTATATTTTCATAATATATATTGTACGATGTGTTGTTTCATATTCTTGATTACTCTCTTGATACGCCTTCTCAAAATAATCATGATATCCCAAAGAAATTAAATATGTTTGCCAGATAATTTTGCGATTTTTCGTTCACCAAGGACGTCAGATACCAGCATCTTCGCCAACTTTTGCTGCTTACGAAATCTTATGTCTTTTCTTGAATCAAAGTAGTTTTCAGCTGCGTTTTGCGGGTAACAATGTGAGATGTGTATTTTGAATAGGATTCGATTTTTGTATTGAATAAAGGTATCAATTTTTATTTAATTTTGCGCCGACTTCAAAAGTTATGATTAATTGTAGTGATATAGGTTGTTTGGCGAAGGAAATTATTTTATACTTTTAGGCGCAATTTACAGTTCCATTTTCTACCAATTTTTTGCCAATTTTCTTTCATTTTCAGTTGTTTCAATAGTAGTTCCTTTTTGGAGTCGGTTCTATTTTTTTACAAAAAGATTTTATTTTTCTCTTTTCAGTGAAAACCTATTTATATAGCAGAGCATCAGAAGACGTTCGGCGGAAGTTTCACAAATCAAAACTTCCAAGAAAAGTGACATTACTCAAAAAATGGTTTATGTCATTGAAAAAATATACATGAAATGCACCCAATGTAAACAAAAAAGCTACATCTCCATCTAGAAAGTTATCCACTGGAGAGACAGTTGTGCAAGCTTTATTCTAGTCAAGTTATTTTTAAATAGATTTTTCTCAAATGCTGCATTTTTAAGTTGTGTCACTTTTCTTGCCTTTATCGGATATGAGCAAAAAACTATCTATTGAACGAACATACGTTAAATTAAAAAGTCTTTAGAAATGTAAAGAACCGACACGTTATATTCGTAACCGAAAATTCTGTTAGGCATATATATTGAACTTTACAGTGAATACGTGTCACCCGCTGCGCTGGAAATTGCTCAGCGTAAAGTTCAAACAAAGAGCAAATTATGCATTGCAGCAGGAGGACAGAAGTTTCAACATCGATACTTACATAGTGCTTTTACCAGTGTAGCTGCATGCGTTCAGCAGTTAGAGTGAGAACAGACTTTTCTGAGTATCCTGTAATTTGTTTATATCTTAATGAAATCATAATGAAACCTATTTCAGGCCAAGATCATTACGACAACAAATATATATATATATATATATATTAAAATTACATCATCTCTTACGAAGTTATAAGCTAACAAATTTCAACAACAATAACGAGAAACATGGTTTGTATTGAGAACCTCTTCCTTTATGAAGTCGGTTTAAAACGCCCATGCGTTAATCGATGTGACCGTTTACAATAACCCTACTTTGAATTTTACATAGCATAAATGTCACCCGCTACGCTACAGCATATGCAATGTCGTTCAAGTGTGCACAAAATAGGAAATTGTGAACAAACAAATGCACGCGTTCTATTTTTAGCATTAATGTCTAAACTATCTTTGCGTACTACATCGATGATGCTCTGCAATTTTATAATTCACTTTTTCCCCTGTCTTGAAACGTTTCCGTGATAGGATCGCTAACTCCACTCTTTTCCACCAGGTGGCGCTTTAGGCGGTTGAATCGCGTAGCACATGTCCACTTTACTATATTTACATACCACTTTTATGACTATAGCTGCAGCTGTTCAGCAGTTAAAAGAGTCGGGACTGACTTTTTTGGGCACCCTGTATTTTCTTTTGATCGTAAAGATCTTACAATGGGACCTATTTCAGACCAACACCTTTACAATAAAACAAAAAGTATCAAAATCGGATCATCCGTTCAGAGGTTATGAGCTAACAAACAAAAACAAAAACAAAAAAACATACGTTTTGAATTGAGAACCTCCTCCTTTTTGAAGTCGATTAATTAGAGCATTTCTTACGAAGTTTTAAGCTTACAAACACCAACACATAGCTCGAATTAAGAACACCCTCCTTTCTGAAGTTGGTTGAAAACGACTTTGCGCTAATCGATGTGACCGCTTACAGTAACAGTACTTTGAACCACAGAGTATACTTGTCATCCGCTACGCAGCAAAGTGTGCAACGTAGTTCAAGTGTACACAGTGTAGGAAATTGCGAACAAACAACTGCACGTTTTAAACGTTCTATTTTTAGCAATAATGTCTAAAAACTACTTTTTCGTAGTAAATCGATGATGCTCTACAACTTCGTAATTAACTTTACTCCCATCTTGTACCGTTTTTGAGATCGGAACGCTAATTCCGCTGTTTTTCACCAGATAGCGCTTTATTTTCTTTAGATTGTAAAGATGTTATAATGGGACCTACTTCAGACCAAGATCTCTACAACAAAACAAAACGTATCAAGCAACCGTATTTTGAACTATATAGCGTATGTCTCACCAGCTACGCTACAACGTAAGCAATGTAGCTCAAGTGTGTATAGTGTAAGAAATTGCGAACAAAAAAATGCACGTTTTTAGCCTTGTATTTTTAGCATCAATGTCAAAACTATCTTTCCGTACTAAATCGATGATGCTCTGCAATTTTATAATTCACTTTTTCCCCCTGTCTTAAACCGTTTCCGAGATAGGAACGTTAGCATGAATGTCTAAACTATCTTTTTGTACTAAATCGGTGATACTCTTCAGCTTTGTAATTCACTTTTTCTTTAGAACCTTTTTCGAGATAGGAACACTAACTTTGCTCTTTTCCACCAGGTGACGCTGCAAGCGGTTTAACCTTGTACAGCATGGCCACTTTACTATACTTACATACCATTTTTATCACTATAGCTGCAGCCATTTAGCAGTTAAAAGAGTTGGGACTGAGTTTTTTGGGCACCCTGTATTTTCTTTAGATCGTAAAGATATTATAATGGGACCTTATGTAGACCAAGACCTTTTCAACAAAACAAAAAGTATCAAAATCGGAGCATCCGTTCAGAAGTTATGAGCTAACAAACATAAAAAAAACATATGGTTTGAATTGAGAACCTTCCTTCTTTTTTGAAGTCGGTTAATAAACTAAAGTAAAAGGACAGTGGATATTATAAAACCCATTTGTATATTACCGTCTTAAAATTAAGAAATTTTGCACACATGTGCATTAAAATATAGTAATATTAAATATAATAAAAATTCTTCAAAACTTTAGAAAATTTGGTGTATATGAACCACAGGATATACACTATCCACTACTACACCCATTATGAACCTTTTTTGACACAGTGTCGTCTGGAGCCATAAAATTCTCATAACGTATCAGATGACTAACGATTTTTTTGTAATAACAAATTAATGTATGATGCGTAGTAAATACATAAAATCGAAAATTTACACAGCGAGTTTAAAGAAAATCGGAAGAGCTGATTTTGAGACACCAATTTCTGAGTTTTAAAAATGACAATTTAATAAAGACGCCTGTTGATTTTTATGTAGTAACCAAGTAATACATGTGAAAGGACATATGAAATGTGGTTTATGTAGCAGATTTGAAAAAAAAAAAAAAAAAAAAAAAAAAAATCATTAGAGTTCTTTTTGATATACCGACTTTTGATCCCCCTTTCGATTTTCCCCAAAACTTAGCAAACTCATTTGTTCGTAGCAAACCACCTAATATATACGAAAAGACATTTAAAAACGGGTTTATATGGCAATTTTGTAGTAGAATCATCAGAGCCGTTTTCGAGATCCTACTCTGACTTTCCATATCACATTTTCAGTTTTCAGAAGCTGAAAAACTAATCTGTACACCGGATTTAATTGTAAAGTTTTATTATTATTATTATTATTATTATTATTATTATTATTCGTTTCGAAGATATGATAGTCAGGTGATTTCCCTAGACACAACCAGACCGGTTTTTTAAAACCTCTTTTTTTTGGACGCAGGAGACCCTAAAATATGTAAATTAAATAAAAACTCGATATCGAATCGCTGACCTGATACAATGCTTTTGTTACTAGGTAATCGGGTAATGGAAAAAAAAAAAAAAAATCAAAATTTATATCTATACCTATATCTATATCTATCTATATATATCTATATATTGAAATTTTTTTAAATTCTTCAATCTTGCTAATTTTTATTATTAAATGTGTATAATATATTCTCACTACAAATTTAATAAGGTTTAGTCTTAAGTTAGCAAAGCTGGAGGATTATAAAAATTTTCAAAACAATTTAAAATTTTGATTTTTACTTTTCTACTTTATATAATAATAAAAAAAAAAAAAAAAAAAAAAAAAAAAAAAAATTAATATACCTAATATTGTTATATTTACACATGAATGCCAATTTATTTTAATTTTGAGATACAAGCAAACTTGATAAAGATACAAGTACGCTTGAACTAGATCCTCCTGGAGAGATGCCAACTCTTTGATGATATATTTGGTTGTTGTGTATTATATATATAATTATTATCAATTATAAAATTAGTCAGAGTTTTCAAGTAATTTGAATCAATTGATTTAGAAATTTGAAATCCATCTTTAAATTTATTGAACGATGAATTAATTATGTGATAAACATCTGAGAGTTTATTATCATAAAATAAGTCTTCAGAATCAAAAGCCTGAATATTCTTCACATTTTTAATATTTTTGAGACGATCAATTAATTGATTTCTGTTTTGAAAACACACACACACGCACAAACACACACACATATATATATATATGTCCACACAGCCACTTACATCCATAAGACATCTATAAAAGTTAAAAAATGATCCATTAAACTTCTATCAGGCGTGAAATTCTTCCGCGGATCCGCGATTTTCCGCTTTTATGTGATTTCCGTTAATTCCGCGTTTTTTTTTTTTTTTTTGGTTTAAATCAAACTCAATAATGATCAGTGTTCAAACGCTTCACGAAAGACTTTAGATTCTCAATCTTTCTCCATCCAAAATATAAATATCAATATTCATTTTATACGTGCTTTGTCAGATTCTATAACATATAAAAAAACAGAATTATTCAATTAATAACAGGAGACTTGGCGTTGGAATATTTATGCATAAAGGAGAATTGTTGGAGAATTTATGCATAATTCTTGGGGCATTTATAGTATTTCCTGTCAGTGTGGTTTATCATATATTGGTCAAACTAAACGCAGTCTTAAATTTCGTCTAAAAGAACATATGAATTACGTCCGCAAACAAGAAACCAATAAATCGGCTATTTCTAAGCATTGCTGGGAGGAAAATCATAATTTTAAATTTAATTCACCTAAAATAATTTTACATTCAGTCCACATTTTCTTAATTTTTCTACTGTTTACACAGCTAACATTCCTAAATTCCTATTGGCCACACACTCCACTTTTCCCGTAATCCTATTGGTTGAACTAAACTCGATCCCTCTCCTATATATATATACGAGCACTTCTCCAGATTCAGAATTCTTTTTGCACTGAAGACGGTACGCTTAAGGCTACCGAAACAGCTGTATGCATCGCAAATATTTTTCTTTTGGCGTTTCTGACGTAGTAGTTTATTCGGGTTTTAAGAATTATTCAATATTTCTCGATCATGTAATTTTTTTTTGTCCTGCTGCCCCCCCCTTTTTTCCACATCTCTAACCATCGCCGATCAGACATTCTGCGGGAAGCCTTTTGTTTTTGAATATTTATTCATCCACAACAAAAATGTCAATATTAATTTTAAATTTACTTTATGATATTCTAGAACCCATAAAGAAGTAGAATTGTGTTTAATATTTCTCACACATGAACTACTCCCCCCCCTCCCCTCTCCCATTTTGCACCACCAATAAATTATTAAATGTTGATTGCTAGCTAATTTTTTTTTTTTTTAATTACACATGTTTTATTGTTTTTTAGTCAAGGACCGATTTACTCACTTGGAGGTCCAGGGCACTCATGTTTAATGGGCCCCCCTCCCCGTACTTTAATATTTACAATTTGATGTTATATTAATTATTATAGATACAGAGAAAATATTTTTTCTGCACAGTATTATACACTAAAAGCCAAAAAAAAAAAAAAAAAAAAAAAAAAGCTGCACTTGGATGTTTTCCGTTTCTTTTTCTGCAGTCGCCAATTTTAATTTTGAAAAGCAAATTTTCGAACAGATTTTACTATGTCGTCTTCCCCAGATATCTATTAGCAAGACAAATCCATTAGATATCTGTTAAATTTCCTTAGATGTGTGTTAAATCTCTAAATATCCAATATATGGACATCTAATTACATCTAATAGATATTAAAAATATCTAAATCTTGTTTTGATCTAACATGTTACATCTATTAGACATCGAAAAAGGCACGTTTAAATTTCGTCTACATTTAAATATCTAACAAATGTCTATAATTAGTACAGGATATCCAGGATTTTTAATGGACATTCTTAAGATACATATTTTGTACCTCTTATGGATCAATGTATGTAATTTAGATGTCTAATGAATATAAGTGGCTATGTGTGTGTGTAGGTGAATTAATTGATTCATGCTTTTATGTATTCAAAAATAAAATCTATTAATACTGCAATTTTCTATTGCCTTATTTATTTTGTTATATTTTTGTTGTTTTAAAGGTGCCCATCGATACATATTTTTTTTATTTCGTCAACATGAATATTTCAATGACTCCAGTTACATGCACGACAAAAGTCGGATTCTGTTTAGTGTTGATGAAATGACGAAAAAATTGAAGTTGACAGAATTGATAGCTGGAAACCTTTTTTATACTCGCTCATCGAAATCAAACCATTGAGGTCAGAAATATTTTGTCAGTGATTATCATGATATACCTGTTCTAAGCAATGTAAAACATCGAAGTTTAGGGAATAAAAGCTGTTTAATAATTACTTTTGTTGTATTTTGTTTTATTTTAATGTATGACGACGAAAGTCCTCCTTTATACAATTATATCACCATTATAATAACAATTTCTATTACAACAAAAGGGATATTTATTGCAATCTGATAACTTTTCCGATAATCCACGGTCATATATAATTGACAAAATTTCAAAAACTGTAATTTATAGCACTAAAACTTTTAAATTTGAATATTTCATTGTTTTATATATATACTAGAAGGCTTTGTCCGCTTCTCTGGTTATTATAATTAAAGGAGATCTTAAAATTAATTATCATTATTATTATAAAAATCTCAAAAACAAAAAATTCTTAAATATATCCTTAAATATATATTAAAAATATACGTATAGTCTTACTCACTTTTCCCATAAAAGGATAAAATTGGATCAATTTCTAACTTTGTAATACTTTATTTTTATTTTATTTTATTTCATTTTTATTTATTTATTTATTTATTGCAAAATCCCGACAAAATGCATGTTACGTACACTTAACCAACACCCACATACCAAAACTCACCATCATGGGATAATTTGGAGCAGAATTAAGCCTACTACTACCCCCTACTAGCCCTCGACTACTCCCCAAAGGGCAGGAGAGATCGAGGACGACCGAGAAAGCGGTGGACTGAACAATGAAGCCGGAACAGGCACTATGCCTAATCCCTGAAGTTGATGATGATGATGATGATGATTAAGCCTGAAGATGTATTTTTTCCCCACACAGCCTAATGGAGGGAGTGGGTAATTTCGCAAAATCGATTAATAATGCATGTTGGGTACACATAATAAACCAACGCATCAAAAAGTCCCTTTACTGGGATAGTTTAGAGTAGAGTTACATTTAGAACCGTGTTCTCCCGTTCTTAAAATGGAGAAGGGAGAAAATTATCAAATTCTCTTTCTAGACATTTTGGGTACGTATAACCAGCTCATACATAAAAAATACTTTTGAGGAAACATATTTTTTTAACCCCAAGGGAAGAAGGAGGAATTTCGCGAAATTCTGTCACAGTGAGTGTTGGATGCACATAGTAAACCAAAGTACCAAATTTTTTTACCGGAGTCTCCATCGATTCTCCAGGACAGATTTAAGGATATCTCTCGATGCTGACCCCTTCTAATTCTACCCCAAAATTTAAAATCGCAAAAAAATAAATAAAAAGATAAATAAATAAAAAATCCAAAATCGATTATTGAAAATATCCTCAAGAAAAAGCACGGCCGTTTTCAACCTCTTTGTATCACTTTTTGTTGTGTTCTCCTACAAAGTGAAGATAACGTAAAATTTACCACCTAAATCGATTTTCCTCTACCCTTAAAATTAAAAATTCCAAAATTGCAATTTCTTGACCATGAAATAATTATGGAACCGAGCTATGCTCGCAAACATATATTTGGCTGATGCCTTCTCCTTTAGGGAAAAGGGGAAATTTCGCAAAATCCCGTTTTAGTGGGGGGTCACGATCCCAAAAAAACTACCTTAACACCAAAATGTGTGATATCTCTCCCATTACATTTTCGCTCAGCTAGAAGGGCATATTTTCCAAAATTCATTTTTTTTTCGTTCCATTTCTTGTGCAGCTTTGAAGGTGTTGGTGCAAGCATTCATGTCCAAATAGGTTATCAAAAATCCTGGGTCAAGCAAGTTTCTTTTCTTTAAAGACTGGACGTAGTCGAGGTTTACAAAATTTCTCGACACTTACGTGCTTTTAGAAATGGTAAGTCTCCATGCAGTGATTTGGCGATTATTAATACCTGTGCCGGTAACAAACCCTTAAACGTGGATTCGCCAGGTAGATAAGGGTTGTCCAAAGGTGAACAGATCCAAAGACTCACACAGAAAATTTGACTTATTTTGAAGAGTACGCATTCTTCCTTGGAAAAGTATCCTTTTATGATGATTGCGCGTGATCAAAGAAAGAGATTTCAGGCAACTCTTCTTTTGAAGGGAACGATGAAATCATTTCATTATATCGAGATTTTGCAACAATATTTTGCCACATTTAGAGCAATACACCAAATAATACATGTTTTGTGCATGATTGCCCGACCACATTATAATTCTTAATGTAAAGAAATATTTCAGTGACAGAAACATTGTCCTGAATCATCCTTATATGAAAAACATCGGCCTAAATTAACTTTCATATTCTAAAGTTCTCATTCTATGCGACGTCTTTCTTTGGAGTCTTTTGAAGAACCCCGTTTACAGTAAGAATTCTGAAATTTTGGAAGAGCCGATAATAACTTCTCATTATGAAGCATGTACACCCATTAAAGAGAAATAATCTCGAAATACCCCCTCAAAATATTTTTTAAGAAGACCTTTCCAACGAGCGAATTCTTTCCCATTTGAAATTTCCAAAACGCCCCCCCCCCCTAACCTAGATTCTCCATAATTCTTTCAACTCCATTTTTAAAAACCAAATGTAGAGCGCAGGGGTTTCAAAAAGTACGGTAACAAGATCTCTGAAGGGTGTGCAAATTATCCGTATGAATAAAAATCCCACTTAAAATAAGAAAGACGATTATAGGAATCAAACGGTGCCGATAGATGGAGCTGGCTGTCCAGTAATATGACTGAATCTCAGTTAGAAGAAGACTACGCTGATGGAAACATGGTCCGCGATTGAAATATGAAGTGTGATAAGGTTTTTGCGTTTAAAGAAAAATGCTCTAGCTAAAATTCATCGGCAATTGGTAGAAGTGTACCGTATAAGTGTTATGTCACGAAAACAGGTGTGGTTTTGATGCACGGAATTTGACAAAGGCAGAACATATGTGCGAGATGAAGAAAGGGCAGGGTGAAACAGGCAGGTCCACCACAGATGACAAATGTTTGCCGTGCCGAAGCTTTGATTCAATGTGATCGTCGCATTACTCTGAGTAAAATTTCACGCAAACTCAATATCTCCATTTGCAGTGCACACAATATTGTGCATGAACAATTGGGCTATCAAAAGACGCACTCTGTGGGCACCGAAACAACTCTCCTGGACCATCCTCCTTACAGTCTCGACCTTGCTCCAAGGGATTTCCATCTCTTCGGACCTTTAAAGAAACACTTGAGAGGTGAGCATTTCAGAACCGATGTTGAGGTTCACCATGTCGTCTTGATGGGGTTGCACAATCTTGACGCTGATTTCTTCGATGCCGGTTTCGATGGTTTGGTGTACCTATGGAACAAATACCTCGATAGGTATGGTCATTATGTAGAGAAGTAATATGTACCTGTGCCTTCTTACGTTGTATATATTTTTTTATTTCCTGAATGAACGTTTACTCTGATTGGGTTTGTTACCTTACTTTTGGAAATCCCCTCGTACTACTCAAATTCATTAAGTATTTTTTTACAATTTTCAAAATTTCCAAGGTGTTATCGAAAGAGAGGCAAAACCTTAAGCAAAAATTTTAATTTTCCGTCAAGCTAACAAATGAATCCCATCTCCTCCTCCCTATTGAAATTTTAATTTTTTTGCTGATAGGGACTCCCAGATTCATTTTTTTAAATTAAACAAAATCCCTTTTAAATTGATCGAACATATGTTTTACAGTTTTCTGAAATTCCAATTGGTTCCCAAGGTACAGCGATAGGGTATAACTTTTGTGGACTCTGTATATTAAATACATCTAATGTAACTTACAAAGGCGCATAAACATGTATACACATCGATAAAAAATTTCAGAAAATTAAATTTCAATAATTTACAATGCTCTAATATTAATTTAATTCTTTTTTTTTAAATTAAAAATTATCTATTAACTATATAAAAAATATCCACTGAGTAAAATGGTCCTCTTACAGAGTACTGAAATGGGATCTGTAGACTTCCTCTTTTTTTTATAGGATAATTTATGTCCAGACATTAGCAAATGGTTTAAATTAGCCTTTTCCCCTTATCATATCGCGGAGGATTTTTATAATACAATGTAGTAATTTCATACATCATTTTATTAGAGCATGGAGTACATTTGATTCTTTGGATTTTTTTTTTTTTTTTTTTTTTTTTTGGTGTGGAGGTGTTTAAAAATTTAAACTTCTGAATTCTTGACATTGAATCTTCAGAAATTTCTGACTGATTTAATGAAATCTTGTACATTTTGTTACAAAAAATTGTAGTCAATAAAAGATACCTATTTAAAAAAATAAAGCCGCAGTCAAGGATTTTTGGACACGTTAAATATGAACATATACCTGCCACATATCACTGTAAAAGATTTTTTCCAAAATAGGTAAAAATTTGTAAGATATTTGGGTAAAGCGATGTTCCAAATCGGAAAGTTCTGAACCCAAAATGGTTCAGAAAATCTATCTATTTTGAATTTACAAACTTGTTGTGTATGATTCACTATCTTATTTTATATTTTTGTCTATAATAAATAAAGACGTTGTAAAAAACACTGTATCACTCACCTCTTATAAAAAAAATTCTAACATGCGTAGATGATCTAAACAAAATGTAAACATTTCGTATGTATACGTATGTACCCTGCAAAAAATAAACCCCAAAACAATTCTATCCAAAATTGGTCTCGTATCCAATTTAGGTTGAAATTTTGGGTTATAAACAGAACTTTCCAATTTGGAACATTGCTTTACCCAAATGTCTTACAAATGTTTACTTTTTTTTTACAGTGTATAGTTTGAACCTGGGATCTACCCTCTACCACATTCGAGAGGTAATTCTGAATGGTGATTAATGAAGAGAAGTTCTAAGAATAACAAATAAAAATTAAGCTTTTATCTCGATTGTTTTTAAAACATAATGAAAACTTTATAATATTCATTTATATATGTCGCTGTTTTAATTAGATTTTATACAATTATTATATTATTTAATAATGTCGTTGACATATAACCATATATCAAAATTTTGATCAAATTTTATTTATTGTACCCTTTTTCAGTTCCATGTTTTTGTTTAAAATAATATCAACTGCAATTAATTTTGTAAAGAGAAATTACTACTAAACAATATTAACAGCATGAATTTCTAACGAACAACACGACAAAAGAAGATGTTACAAAATAACAATTCTTAATGATTTAAAAACAATGATGACATAACATGTAAATAACATTCTGAAAACATTTTCCACACCTTTTGGTTGACAAACTTATCGGAAATGAAAATTCGCCTTAAATTTTGGGAAGAAACCAAACTTTTATGCAGATGACATTGGTCTTAAACGTAATTAATTAAAACACTATAGGAAATCAGGTTGTCCCATGATTAAAAAATGGCGCATCTCTTGATTAAGTACAAATAAATTTACAACTCTTAAACAAGATATAGACGCGGTTGATCACATTTTGTTACTCTAAGATAATTTGTTTATTTAATATAACATTTAGAAACTAATTAAGTAGCATAAAACATGAAAGTTAGCATCGTCGAAAATGCTTTTGTACTGGAATAAGAAAATTACAAAATCAATATAATTCTTTTAAAGTAGAAAAAAACATTACTTGTCATGTTAAAAGTTATACTTAAATACATGCATTTATTGTTTTGAAGCACCATTTCGAGAAGTTTTGTTTTCGGTGTATTTTTATTGACAATTGTTTTTCAACATTTTTTTATATACATTTTTTAATAAGAACAATCTGGTGTGTCACTCACACGACTTTTTCTTACCCTGAAATTTAATACTATAAATACAGGTTGGAGAATAAGAGGTAAGATAACGAGTACTGTTACGTAAACTTATGTTAAACAATTCAAATTAGGCTTCGGAATAGTTTTATACGATAATTAGTTCTGTGTGAGGGGGGCTACCGCCCCCATCATTAATGCACCTACATTTATAGGCGGCGAGGCTCCTACATAAACAAAAAAAATTTCCTAGTTGACTATCTCTATTACAAAAAATATATATTCGTTTCATTTGATTTACTATAGTCTATAGATGTTAAACTCTACTTACCTGCAATTTCCCCCATACACGTAATGTATTTGAATACTTTTGAGTGTTCCTGTACACGAACCATTTGCTTCATTTCAACGAAAAGCTTACTGTAGCATCCCTATATAATACACATTTAGAATACCGAGTTTGGAATTTCTGCTACTATTTGTTCTTGAGATATGCTCATAACAGACACACAGACATCCACACAGACAGACAGACATACATACAAACAGACAGACGCACAGACATCCACACAGACCATTCGCTAAAAACATGATTTTCGTATTCAGGGGACCTCAGAACATGTAAATATAACAAAAACTCATGTTCAAAAATTTAACCTTAAAACAATACTTTCTCGACCCTATGGGTAAGAAAAAGTAAAAAAAAACCTTACCAATGCAAGATTGTTTTGAATTCTACAATTTTAAATACTATATAATTATTTTTGTTCCACGAAGTGTCGCTAGGTTGTTTTCTCAAAGCTAGGTTTGAACCCAAATTTCGTTTGTTACCCTAACCGTACCAAAGTTTAAAAATCAATATAATAACTTCTATAGAGTGGTGCAAGCGGTAATTATCAGAATAATATGAAATACATCTTAAAATTTAATGACAGCCTTAAGTGGTTTATGAATGTAGCTATATGGTATTGAAACTGGATCTTGAAGAGATGGTAGCCTCCTTTACACAGAACTTGCTTTGAACTATTGTTTAGTATATTTTGGAAATTCAAGTAGCGCATATGTAATACTTTAAATATTAATAACACCTGTCGAAAAAAATGCATTTTTTTTCTTCCTGAAATAAATAAGTAAATAAATAATAAAATAAAATAAAATAAAATGAGGGTCAGTAAGAATTAGATATCTCTTAATTCGAAATGTGTCACCGAAAATTGATCCATGACATATCGTTTTTAAGAAAACAATATATAAAAATAAAACCTACAGTATTAAGTGTTGTTTTGATGGTGTTAGGGTTAAAGCTAATCCACTGTGCTAGAGAGTCCAAGACCTAGGAGGAGTACCCTCCGTGTGAGGTCCAGTAATATGTTAAATAGGATGCATCTACTGAGAATGCTGCAAAACAATAAAAACATGAACAATGAACAATTTTAACTCCGTTCAAGATATACTGATACCAGACATAAACAAACGGGTTATCAAGGTATTCTATTGTGCCTTTCCTGTGGAAATGGTGACTTTGTTAATCAATTAACCCCTTAGCCAACTCCCATTTGAAACGAAGAAGATCTCATTAAAAGATAAAATTATCCCACCACCCTCCACTTCACGTGTTTTGGCGTTTTATGACAATAACTTTAAAAAACTTGCAAAAATGAAATGATCATAAAAGTAAAAAATCTCGTTAAGGTTAAAAAAAAAAAAAAAAAAAAAAAAAAAAAAAAAAAAAAAAAACGGCTTTTTCTGTCACCAACATGAGTCTAGTAGACCTGAGCGTAAGAAGAAATGCTTTCTGTAAGGGGTCTTTCTTGGGGTCCTAGCCCATATTTATGCAAATTTAAGAGAAAAACTACGAAAAACTCTGAACGGCTAGGCCGACTAGCTCGACCTGGGATCGAACACGGCCCTTCTCCTCTATTAACTTTGAGCACAATTGTGAATTCGTATCTTCGTAATATAGTTACTACTGATACGACTGTCAAAAGGAAACATTTGACAGTGAATCCAAAAAAAACATATATCACTTTAAAGTATATTGACATATTTTACATTTTTTTACATTGATATATTTTTTTTCAATTATCTTGCAAAGTTTTAGTAAGAATTTAAAAAGCTCATAGTTACTTGCGTAATATATACTTTCTTTTTCCCGTAAGCTGAATCATTTACTATAAATAAATAAATAAATAAATAAATAAACAATAATAATAAAAATAAAAATTAACAAAAAATAAAATAAAAAAATAATTAAAAAATATAAATAAATCTCCCTATTTTTTGTAGAGGAAAGTTTTTGATTCATAAAATGTTTTAAAAAACTATTTAAAACAAGAAAATTCTTACACATGCAAAAGTTTTGGCTCCTAGTTGTATGGATTTACAATAATATTTATTTTTCCATATAATATATACCATGCAGATTATTTTATCCAGATGGTATTAGTAGTCGTGTTAAAAAAATAAATTTTAATTTAACAGAAAACATATGATTCTAGAAGAACTGTTGAAAAGGAAAGGATTGAATTTCCTCAAAAAATAAACAAACGCAAGAAGATTTAAGACATTTTTTTATTCTTTTTCTAATAAATAAATAAGTAAAAATAATGCATTTTAATTCTTGGAAAATGAAAGCATTCTTTAATTACATTTACATTTCTGTGATGTTAATAGAAAATGCAGTAATATACGAGGGAAAGGAGAGATAATTCTTAAAAGCAATTACTTGAATGATTTTTTTTTTTTCCTTTTTAACTGAAAATTTAATAAGACGAGGTATTTTAAATCTAATACTGTTGTTTCAAAAATGCTGTAATTTGTTTTTAAGATAGAAATTTTAATGATAAAGCTATTAATTTAGACTTTCGAAATATTTAAATGCAATTTTTCTTACTATTTTTTTTCTTTTAATACTTCAAGTTCTTATTTTTGTTGAAATTATTTTTAATTATTATTTTCATCTCATAACACACAGAAAATTTTCTATATATGAGACATTATTCATTACTTTAGATTAAATGTTACTTCATTTCGTAATACTGTATTTACTTTTTATAAACTTAATTTAAACGAATTAAATATATAAATGATAAATAATAATAATAATAATAATAATAATTTATGTTTACATTGAGAAAAATTCTGTAACTGACACCTAGAATCTAAATTGTGGCTCTAGAAAAAATAGTTCTATGTCACCCTTATAAATTCTAGTTTCCTTTGAAAGCGAGTTCTAGAAACCTGTATTAGAATTCTAGAGCATTTGCGTATATTCTAGAGGGCAAAGCTATTTAAAAATCTCTGAAAATAAATGAGAAAATAAGAGGCAGGTTTCAGCAACTATAATCTTGGTATCTGACCCAATTCTAAAAAATCAAGCAAGAACTTCTCTCGATGCAAAAGATTCAGAATATTCAGAATATTGTTTCACCATCTAGAAATGTGTGGAATAGAAATTCTCGATCATTTCGTCTATTCAGTTTATTGGCGCGTCTTACGCTCATAGCTCGGAAATCGATATTTCTAGTTAAGGGATTTAGAAAATGACCACTTATTCATTCTAGATGTTGAAGGCGGTATATATTTTTTCTCAGTGTAATTTTAAGTGAAAAAATTTATATCTTATATATTTCTCAAACAACTTGAAATTAACTTTGAAGTAACATTTATTCTAAATATAATTTATTATATTAAAACACCAAATATCCATCATATGGTGTATAACTGGTTAATAATTTATTTAAAAGGGAATAAGCAGGATCTGGCTTTTTAACACTTTCCAATAAAGTTGTAACGTATTTATGAGATTGTTTCTCCTACCTGTATGCCCCCACCCGTGGTTGAGAGGTTCAGCTATCGAATCTGGTAGACAGGGAGTGCAAGGTTAGAACCCAGGTTGCGGTCATCGACCTTGCTCTTTGAAGTTTTCTGTGGTTTTCCCCGAAACTCGCGTAAATACGGGCTACTACCCTTTATATCGACCTCCACGAAGGGCATTCCACCTAGGTCAATTGCCCTCATGAAGTCAATCATCGTCAATTCCAATACCACCGCATACCTGTCTGTCCATACACTTTTTTTAGTAAATAATTTTAGAATGCTTTGAAATTTTTATATGTTATTTAGGCTTTAGCATATCTAAGGCTTGATTAACTTCATGTGAGGCGCACACATATTTTCGTGACACTCACTTCGCCAGCATTGTGCACCAATCAGCAAAAATACGTATGCACTGAAGGTTAGCAT